>VXAD01004198.1:65860-77429 GCA_013399195.1 Dicrurus megarhynchus | reverse complement strand
GAGGGGGGGGGGGACGCAACCCCCAGCGCCTGTGTGCCCCCCTCCGGGGCACCCCGAGAATCACCGGCCCTGGCGAGGCGGCGAGAGGGGCACGGGGGGCACGGCCCCCGGAGCCGCTCACAGGTCCCAGCCGGCAGCAAACCGGCCCTCACCCCCTGCCCAAGTCCTCCTCCCTGCGAGCACCGCATCACCCTCTTCGAGCCCCCCCGCACCCCGAGACCCCCTCTGGTGACCGACAACTGCGGGCCCCCGAACACGGGGGGGCAGCAGCCCCCATCCACNGGGAGAGAAGGAGGGGGAGAGCCGAAGGGTTTCGCTCCCCACAAGCGGGACCCCGGCGATGGAGGGGCGCAGGGAGGTCCCGCCGGCTCCCCGCTCCCCTCCGCACCCCCGGGGCGGCGGGGGGCTGGGGACCCCGGGGGCGCCGGTCCCGGCCCTGGGGAGGAGTGGGATCCCGGTCGACTTTTTCCACCGCTCCCCTCCCTTCTCTCGCTTCTTCTCCCTCTTTCTTCTCTTCCCTCTCCCCAGCTGCCCGGCGCGCTCCAAGTCCGGCCCCGCTCCGCTCCCCTCGCCTCCCCCAAAAACGCCCTTAAAGGCAACCGGGAGCCTGACTCGAGCAGCTGGCCCTGGGGTAGGGGTGCCGGCAGGTGGGCAGACCCCCCCCCAAAAATAAAAAATTACCCCCCCCCTACCCCTCCACCACACCTCCCTTCAAAACTCCTCGCAGCCGGTGCCGAGGGGCCGCGGCGGGCGGCGGGGTGCAGCGGGGTCGGGGCCTTATCGCCCCGCGTGACGCCACCGGCGTCCCGGTGCCCTTGGCGGGGGGGTGGCAGGGACCGGTGTGTGGGGCCCTGCTTGGGGCCTGCCTGGCACCCCCTGGCACAACTTGGTGCCCCCCTGCCATATCCGGGACCGAGTACCCAACTAATGGCCCTTGGGTGTCCCGCACCCCCAGTGTTGGGGAGGATGTGAAGATTTATCAGCCGGCCTCTCAACTAAAAATCAAAGCCAAAATGCTGGAAAAGCCCCGTCTGTCCCTCAGCATGTGAAGTCATGCCAGTCCCCCCTTGCCTGTCCCAAACCTGGAGTGTGCCCAGCATCCCCCTGGCCTTCCTCCTGTCTCCCTTCCTCCTCCTTCCTCCTCCTCCTCCTCGGGGGGCTGCATGTCGATGGATGGAGCCCTGGTCTCCCTGGCTGCCCCTGGGGCAACCCAGCCCCAGCCCTGCTGTACAAGCAAGTGCTCAGTGCCAGGAGACCCCACAGCGAAGAGGGGAAGCCCACCAGCAGCGGCCCAGAGAGTGGCGAGCTGGCCAGGGAGGCGGTGAGCCAGGCACCCGGCCCAGCGCTGTTGACATTTTCTCACCCAACGCCTCCCCGTTCCTGTTTGCATTTCCGTCCTGAAGCTGTGGGCTCAGCCAAAAGGCTGGAACTGGCTCCGCTGGAGCAGTTCAGGACCCCAACACCCCTCCTATCTCACCACCCCCTCAAAAGTCACCAGGGAGGGGTCTGTGGTAAGGGGTTTTCCCTTTGCCCTCCTCCTAAGGGACACCACCCCTGTGAGTACACTCCAGTTCCAGGAGGTCTTTCCCAGCCCCTCCATGCCTCCGTTTCCACAGCAACCCAACAGTGCCATGGGATGGGAGCACCAAAAGGTACTGTGGACCCTTCCTGCTGCCACGGACAAAGCGCCAGAGCCAAACATGTCTGGAGAGCATTTCCTCACGCCCCTCCCAAGCAAGCACCAGCCAGCCCCTCTGCCCTCCCCAGCACCCAAGAGCACACGGTCAGATCCCAACAGCCACCACTCTAGGGACAAAACCACATGGCCAGGATCCATTGACACCCTTAAACAAGTCCCACCATCACCACGGCCCACAAAAACCAGTCAAAAAAATGGGAGTGCTGCAACAAGGATGAAGGGGCAAGGAACATCTTGCACCAGCGGAGCACAGCGTGGACCCCAGCTCAGCTCCAGCACAGAGTCCTGCACAGGCCCCAGAGCCCAAACTCCTCAGGAGGCGGCCACAGGATGGCTCCCAGGCCCTGGGAAACATCAGCAGAGGAAGAGCTGGAGCCAGATGGAAAAGTATCAGCAACTGAATGGGATGGAAATGAGTGGGTGAGTGAAGGGCACTGATAGCATGTCCCTGTCCTGGTCCCCGGGGCAATGACAGGAACTGTCCCCTGGGAACATGACGTGTCCCTTTCACAGGACACAGCCAGAGAAGTCCTGACAACATCCTTGAACTACAGCTGCCAAAGTATCTCCCGGAGCCATAGGGTCAAAGTGCCAGTGGGAGCAAGTCCAGCGGTCTGCAAAGTGGCTCCAGTGACTCCCAGCCCCCCAGACAAACCACCCCTCACATAAAACAGCTCCTCTGTGACCCAAAACAAATATCCTTGAGCATCATTACCCCAGATGTCAGTGGAAGAAAGGAGACCTGGGGACCAGGCACCCAGGGTCGGTTCATCTCTGGAGATGAAAGCACACAGGAGATAAGCCCCAGTGCAGAGTCTGTAGAGCCCCTCTTGAGCCAGACCTTTCAGATGTTTTGGGATCAGTGCCACCTCTTGGAGGGTCGTGGGAGTCCGCAGGGACCCAAGCACCCTTCCCAGGGCAGGTCTCAGGAGGGGTGGCCATGGGGGATGCAAACTGGTTCGGGAAGGGAGAAAATCAGTGGGAAATGAGGCAGGTGTGGACCCTGCTTCCCACCACGGCAGGGCTCTGGGAAGATGGATGGGGCCCTGGGAGCTGCCAAGGAGGGAGGCTGGTGGTCCCCACTGCCTCATCTGACACCTCCCAGGCCAGTCCTGGCCAGTGCTCACCAGTGAGAGAAGCATGGCCAGTCTCAGCATCCCCTCTCCCCTGCCCACCCTCTCTGTGCAGCACCCCGAGGGTGCAGAGGAGGGCCCCAAGTCCTCCAAGCAGCCGAGCCGGCCCCCCACTGGAGCTGAGAGGCCGAATATTTGGGCAGTGACGTAAAGAAGGGGAAAAAGGAAAGAGGCAGGGAAAAAAAAAAACAAAACCCCCTCCAAGACCTGCTGCACAAACACGACCTGGCACAGCACCGGGGCAGGGCTGAGCCCCACAGCCCCCCATCCCCCCACCCCAGCTGGGCCCATGCCAGGGTCAAGGACATATTNGTGCCAAAGCACTGGGGGGTTGCTTTGAACAGGGGCACTGGGGACAGGGACCTGACGGGCAGCTCCCATGTGACCAGTACATCATCCCCTGGACAGCACAGGAGGAGGCAGAGTGGCTGGGGCAGGGAGCAGGGACCGGACAGCCACAAGTCCCATAGAGAGAGCCTGCCACAGCTGGGACATGGATGTCCCCTCCTTGCAGCCCCTGTTCCTGGTACAGCCACCGGGAACCTGCAACACACTGCCTGGCCATGCTCCCCAACACTGCCTGAGCCCCTGGCCATGGCATGGCTGCAGGGTGCTGATCACCAGGAATCAAGCCTGCCCAGAAGTGTCCAACCGCTCCTTGCCTCAGTTTCTCTTCCTAGTTCTGACTTGCTTGACAAGCAGGGGGTATCCCCAGCACCAGCTGAGGGGTGGCACATCCCCTTCACCACCACCACACACCCTGCCCTGGGTCCTGCAGCGTTCCTCCGCCACCAAGGGCCCATCAACGCCGCGGGCACTGGGAGCGATTGCTCTGGCCAGGACATGCCTCGCTGCCCGGCCCTGGCCCTGCTCCAGGCCCTGTTTAATGATGGACAAACCCGCCCCCCCAGAGCTCCATCGCAGGGGGCACTTGAAAAACAACCCATGCCTGGCATGAGGCCAGCGGGGATGGATGGCAGTGAACTGGGAGCACATGCAGGTGACCACCCGCCTGTGGGCGAGCGTGCTCGTGCACACAGATGGATGTTCTCGCACACACGTGCATTTCCCTGCAGCTCATGCAGTCGTGCATGCCTCTGTGAGCACACACGGTCATGCGCTCACAGGTGTTCACATACACAGCACACACATACACGTGTGCCCCAGCAGCCTGGCATGGCTCCAATACGCACTTTCAGCTCCCAGGAAGAGGCACTGGGGGACAACTCCTTAGACCCCTTGGCCCCGTGCTATGTGGTGTGCCTCAGTTTCCCCTCTTGTCACTCCCCCACTCCCCCAGCACCAGTGGGCCCCTATGTGGCAGGGGCGAGCAGGACAGGCTGGAGCCTTGCCAGGCCCAGGGGCTGGCAGAGGCGCCATTTCCCAGAACCAAGCACCAGCAATCGCCAGCTGATTCGGCAGCCAGACACCACAGCACTCCCTGTCCCCCAGCCAAACCGTCCATCACAGGGCCAGCTCTCACTACAGGAAGCAGCATCGTCCCCCATCTTTTCTCAGCCTCTCCAACCAGCATCATGGCAAAATCCAGCCACAGTCAGAGTGAAGGCATCCCGAGGGACAGGGACACTCCCGGGATATCCCTTGATTTGGGACATGCCTGCGTGGCCCCACTGCTCGGAGCATCCTCAGTCAGGAGAGCAGTGTCACCACCAGATCCTGGCTGTGCCACTACTGGCACGTGCCAGCACACAGGCTCACCCACGCCTGAACGCAGACACAGAAATGCTGCACCCCACACCACGTTCCCTGCCTCTTGCTGGCCCCCAGGCAGGGCTCTGTGACTCAGTTTCCCCACTTTCCAAAGGAAAATACACCCCCGCAGCTGTGGGCAGGCAGTTTTGGTGCAGGGAAGGAGGGAGGAGGCAGGCTGTGTGTCACATACATACCAGTGTCCATCCATCCAACCGTCCCTCTCGGAGAGAGGGAGGGAGGTTTGCTAAGCAAGGAAAAATCCCTGAGCGGAGGCGCAGGGCGCAAGAAGGGCCTTACATGGGCATGGGAACAGTGTTGTGCTTCCCCGCTGATGTGTGTGCAGCTGCCCTGGCCACTCCACAGCCACCCACGGGCACCAGGCATCCCACCAGCATCACTGGCACCACAGGGCAGTGGGTTCCACCACTGTTCCCCCACTGTCTTTTGGGCAGGATGGAAACTTGAGGGGTGCAGGTCACTGCCAGGGCACAGGTCACGCCCTCCCTGGTAAAGCTCTGCCCGCTCACTGCCTTCCCATGGAGGTGGCATTCACCAGCACCCCAAAAGCTCCCTGGTATCCCCACATACACTCCAGTGCCCCCCTCCCCATGTCCCCATCACACCTATGGTACCCCCCGGTACCCCACACTGATTACCAGCAGTACAACTCTTTACACCCCACCCACAACCCCATCTCTCCCCCCTCCCCTATACCCAGCCCATTTGAGGTTTGTAAGAGGGGGCTTTCCCCTGGCTGGGCCAGGATGCAGCAGGCTGGGAGCTGGCCATGCTGGGGGGCAGAACAAGGCGGTGGAGGAAGTCCCAGGGGGGGTGAATATGGGCACCAAGGAGAAGACACTGCCAATAGCATGGTGGGGTAGACTCCAGGGCCAGGAGACACCAGAGCCAGGGGACACCAGGACCTTGGCAGCATATCCAGGGCAGGAAGAGGAAGCATTGCGGGGTGCAGCTGCCAGCACTTTGGGGGTGAGTCCATCTTCCCTCTCCAAAGTATCCTGGAGGTGCAGGGGTTAAACATGAGGAACTTCAGGTATACAAGAGGCCATTTTTGCTCCATGCCAAGCCCCCTCCCCACACGCACCCTCCCCAGAGACCCCACAATAACAAGCCGGCGTGTGAGTCAGCTGGCCATTTGCCCGACCGGAGGAGCCCCTCCCTGGGCGCTGGCCCAAAGGAGCTCCGCGGAAGGCCCCTGGCCCTGGCCCCATGCACGCTCCCCCCCAGCAGCACACCCCTCGGCTAGCTGGCCCCACCGAGGGGGCTCCAGCTTCCAGCGAGCGTGGGAAGGGTGATGGAGGCTAATGAAATGCAGCCGGCCGCGAGAGCGAGCCACGGGCTGCCCCTGCGCACAGTCTATCCAGATGCTGGGACCCTGGTATGAAACCCCTCTTGATGTACAACCCCCTATCAGACATCGGAGAATCCCCACCGGGTTCACAGCCAGACACACAGGCTTCCTGACACTCCCTCCTGCCTGGAAACCACTGGCAGATGCTCCCTGCCACCGCCTGCCGTACCACGGGCATCCCCTCACCACACGCCCCCCTCAGCTCTCCCCACAGCACCCAGTCAAGGCCTGGCCTCAGCCTTCCTGGCATCTTTGGCACGGGCTGCCCAGGGTGACACAGGGTCCTGGGGCTGGCACAGCTCCACTAAGCCTCCCAGCCACCTTCGCTTGGCCCGCTCAAGGCCCAGGATACCCCATGGCCCCCACTTCCCCCAAAAGCCCAGCCAGGACTCGGTGCCAGGGCTGCTGCCAGCGCCTGCCCTGCACCGCCACCCATACCGTGCAAAGCCCAACGTGTGCCCGGCCCCCGGCACAGCACCCCCCTTTCCTCTCCCTCCCTGCCCAGCTGGGCACAGGCATGGGCACGGGAACAGGCACGTCCCAGCCTACGCTGTCTGCCTGGGGCATGCCAGCCTCTTCCCGCCCAGGATGCCAGCCCCAGAGACAGCTGGCACACGTGCCTCCCCAGGGATTGAGAACACAAAGCCTCCCCTGCCCCGGCAGCACAGTGGTGGGCACCGTGCCCACCTCCAGCTCCTCAGAGAACCTGGGTTGCTGTAGGGTCCCCCTCTGCCGGCGCAGCAGCTGGATAGACAGACACCACCGGGCATCCTCAGCTCCACTGTCTCCTGCCAGCAAGATCCGCCCCCGGCTGGGTATCGGCAGAGGTGCTCAGCTTGTGTGCATGCAGCTGGCAGTGCTCGGCCGTGGCGCATGGCACCCACGTGCAGCAGCACTCATCCTGGCAAAGGGCACCCCGCTCCAGGCACTGGGGCACACATGCCTGCTGGTCCTCTCTGAGAAGGGCTGCACCCCAAAACCCAGCCTCGTACACAGACAGGCACCTGCTGTCAGGGACCAGGCAGCAGGACGGCACTGTCAGCCTCACCCAGCGGTGACACCAGTGCCACCATGACCAGCCCAGAGCCACCAGCCCATCTGAGTGCCCATCCAGTGGGGTCAGCTGGCATGGACCATGGCATTCCCCCTCTGAGTCCCCAGCGCCCCCAGGCAGGGTTGGGCACACCTCAGGGCACTGGCCTTACCTTGGCCTGGCACTTGGTGTGGCAGGAGAGCTTGCAGCCTGTGGGAGACAGAGGGGAGAGAGGGTTAGTGGAGGCAGGAGGGGGAGCAGTGCTGGGGGGCAGTCTGCGGGCACCCCACATGAGGGCAGGAAGGGGGCACTGCAGGCACAGAGCACCTTGGCACTGGGCACTAGCTGCCAGGACATGCACACACGTGCACAGGGACGCCCACACCTCCCACCGCTGCGCACACGTTCCGGGTGGCACCAGCACGGCACAGCAGCGGGCACACAAAATGTGGCTCTGGGGCACACACAGTGCCAACGTGCCAGCGAGTGTGCACGTGTGTGAGCCCCAGTGCCCAGCGTGAACAGCATGAAAGGAGGCCATGCACGAACAGGTCTCATGGGGCCTCGCATGGACACCGGAATGGATGAGAGCACCACAGGGATGCTGCCAGTGCCCGTGCTCCCTCCCTCCTTCCCGTGCACTGCTGTTGCACACTTTCATCCGCGCCCCCATGGAGGGCACGTGCACATGGGCAGTGCAGGTGTGTTTGCCACTGCTGGGGGCACGCACTTACACAGGGCACCACTACGCTGCCTGGGCAGCCCTGCAAAGACACATGTCCCATCCCCAGGGGACACAAGGGTCCCACGCAGCATGGCCCAGGCCACGGCCGCACCCCAGTCGCTGCTCCCCTTGGGCCCGTTTCCTGCAGCACAGGAAGCCTCATTGTTCCCGTTTCCTCTGTCCGCCCCTTGCACGGGGCTTGGCGACACCACACACATGCGAGGGCTCGCAGCCTCGCCTGTGACCCACTGGGTGCCGCAGGCAGCAAGCACGGCTCAGGGGGTGAGCACCCACGTGTGTGCACAGACCCGCACCCATGTGCACGCACGTGGTGGCCGCTGCACACCCACTGCACGGGCATGAAGCTGACACACGGCCACATACATGTGCGACACGCAAGTGCCTCCATGGGCCACCCTGGCCTCCCAGCTACCTTCCCACCCACAAAGGCACCGCACGTACTCTCTCACAGCCACAGCTGTCCCTCTAACACATGGGCACACGTGTGTGTGCACAGATTGGCACAGGCACATGTTCCCACCTTCATATCCTCGTGCATGCAGGCATACACACACATCCCCGATGTCCTGACCTCCCTGGCATGTCCCCATGCACACGCGTGCCCACGGCCCCGCCTCACCTCTGCAGGTGCTGCCCTGGCGCGTGATGGCCTGTCGGCAGATCCCGCATGCCTTCACCTTCTTGAAGCTCGTCATCTTGAAGGTGTGTGCTGGAGGGGCCTCCAGGTCCTGGGGCTGGGGGGAACACGGGGCTTCATGAGCGAGAACAAGGTGGCACCAGGACCCAGACACCCAGCCCTGACCTGCCCGTTTCCCCTGGGTGGCGGTTCATCCTCCACCTACACTCCCCACATCCCTTCAGCTGCGGCTGTGCCCTCTGCAGCCAAGGTACAGGGTACGGGCTACAAGATACAGGGTGTAGGGCGGGGGATAGGGGATATGGGGTAGGAGATAGGGGGTACGGGGAAGGGAAGGGGCACTGCCTCGACCCCTTTAAATAGTCT
Source organism: Dicrurus megarhynchus (assembly GCA_013399195.1). Taxonomy (NCBI): domain Eukaryota; kingdom Metazoa; phylum Chordata; class Aves; order Passeriformes; family Dicruridae; genus Dicrurus; species Dicrurus megarhynchus. The sequence goes on along the minus strand of VXAD01004198.1, from coordinate 68,734 downwards.
CTGCCGCCCCCTGGCGGTGCGTGCCCGTGTACTCTGTGTGTGTGTATGTGCACGTGTGTGTGTTCACACACCTTTGTGTGTGTACATGTGTGTGTGTGTGCACAGAGTGTGTATGCACATACCATGTGTGAGCATGCACATGTGCCTGTGCACAGATGTGCCCGTATGTGCACGTGTGCGTGTCTGTGGGTGCGGTGTGTGTGTGTGCACGTACCTGTGCGTGCATGTGTGCGCGTAAATGTGTGTGCACAGGCGTGTGCGTGGATGTGTGAGCCATACGTGTGTGCGCAGGTGTGTGTGTGCGTGTGCCTGCACGGACGTGTGCACACTCGTGCCTCCCTGCATGTCGGTACATCTCCATGTGTCCCTGTGAACACGTGTCCGTGCACAAGCGTCCCTGTAAGCACGTGTGTGTGTACAGCTGTGTACGTCTGCACACGCAGGGGGTGAAGATGCTTGAATGCACTTATGTGTGTGCAAACTCGTGTGCACGTGAGCACGTGTGAATGGGCAGAGATAAAGGTGTCCGTGCTGGGATGTATTTGTGCGTGCGTGCGTGCGAGTACGCAGATATGTGCACACCCGGGTACGTGCGGGTGCTGCCCGAAGGGTGCCCATGCTGGGGGTGTCTCATTGTCATGCTCTGTTTTGGGGCACATGCCAGGCAGCGTGTGCTGAGGTGTCTCTTGGAGGGGTGTAAAGGGGGTGCAGAGCCCCCTGAGCATGAGCAGCCGTGCCCACCCTGTCTGGCACACCCCACAGCAAGGGGAAGCTGATGCCACGAGTGTGACTGAGTGCAGGATGGATCCAAACATGTGCAAGCATGTGTGTGTGTGTTCATGTATGGGAGTTGAGGACAGAGAGGAGTCTTGGCACAGCTGCAGGCAGCCAGTGCCCCTCCCAAACCCCCAGTAGACTGTTTTCGGGGGGGCAACCCCTGGCAGCACGCCAGCCCTGCCCACCCACCCGCTGCCAGATGAAGACGTGAGCCCCTGTAAATCCACCTTTTCATGCCAAGACTAATGAGATTAAGCAGAGGCCCGGCGGCCCCCCCTTGCCTTGGCGCCCCGCTCTCCTCCAGCCCACTGCACCAGAACCAAAAGGGACGGTGCCGAAGTGTTGGGGTGCCAGGTACCTCCCCACAAAACTCTCTGCCTCAGTTTCCCCAGTGCGCACACAGACGGGAGATGGGCCACGCGCATGTACTGCACACCCGCGTGTGTGCAAACACCCCCGGGGCTGTGAGGGTTGTTGCGCATGCAACAGGCAGTGCGTGTGTCCTGGCACTGCGTGCACGTGCACACCTGCAGGCGTGCATGTCCCCAGCAGCCACAGCAGCAGCAGAGGCACAGCCACATTGTTCCCATACGCAGGTCCATGTGCCATCGTGCGCACACTCACCCAGGTTTGTTCATGTGCGTGCAAGCCCCTCTTCCCTGGGCACCTGCTCCCACAGAGCCACTCACGGGTGGTCCCTTGACAGCCCCCAGAGCTGGTGCCCCCCTCCCGGGTGGGTGTGCACACACACACACACGTCTGTGCGCTCAGGCGTGTCGTCACCCACCCAGCAGCCGTGGGAAAAGTTCCCCCAGGACAGGGGCTCCCACGCCGCAGTTGCTGGGTGACAGCAAGACCTAATGATGCCATGAGCTCTTTTGCATATGCAAAGCAGCATCAGTGCTGCAGGGTGCCCCGGGAAGAGGCCTTGCCCCCCACTCCCAGGGACCCCTTGGGATGCCCAGGGATGCCGATGCATCTCCCATGCACGTACCCCCCACCCTGCCCTGGCCTCCATGACTTCATTAACAGTAATTATCCTCACGAGTGAGAGAGCTGGTCCTTTGATTCCCACCCCTCCAGAGTCCCTTCTGCTTGTCTCGTTGCCAACCCATCACCGTGCCAGAGGGGGACCAACCCAGCACCCAGCTTTATGCCCTCCAGGCCCCTGCTGGTGGAGGGGCACTCTGCCCAGTGCCACTCGGCCAGCCAGGGAACCAGCCCATCCCACAAAACAACCCAGTCCCAGCTCCACACTGGCAGGATCCCAGTTAGCCTCCCTGCCCCCAAGGCTGGGAACTGTTGGGGGGATGCAGCGGTGTGGGCTGGAGGGCTCCTTGGGCATGTCACCTGGATACCCACCCATGGGTGCCCACCTCCAGGGACCAGCACCCACATGGTGCAGGAGCAGGGGTGCAAAGGCATCCCTAGCCATGGGCCCCCCCAACGCACAGACCCAAGGAGGCTGGAAGGGGACCCAGGTGTCCTGGGCTGGAAGAGGCACCAGACAGAGATGCCAAATTAATCAAGAGTTGGGAGACCTGGGTTCATTGCCCAGCACTGCAGAGAGTGCAGTGGTGGGGGGTTGGGGGGGAAACCTGTGACACCCAGTTCCCCTGAGGCTGCAAAGCCAGGGTGGCTGGAGGGCACTGGGACACTGGGGTGCAGTCTTGTAGGCTCAGGTCCTCCCAGAGTTTTGCAACCCGCTGGGCCCCGGGACCCAGCTTGGTGACTGGGGAGGATGCAGAGTCCCAAACCCCCACAACTAACTGGATCCCCGCAGTTTTCCGAGTTTCCCTCCCCTTCAGTGGAGTAGCAGAGCCTCTGCCCCAGGGAATGGTGGAGCCCCCGGCCAGTGACGCAGGCTAGGCGTCGTGGGGGATCAGCCTCCCACCCTCCACAACCCCACCACCTTTCCACAGACCCTCCCACAGCCCAGTGTCCCTGTCCCGCATCCCAGCCCGGTCCCGTCTTCGTGCACCCCCCAGCCCGCTGCCCACCGCCACTTCTCTCTTGGGCTGGGTCCCGCTCCGCTCCCCACCGTCCCCGGGGCGCCTCCCGGCCCCGCTCCCGGTCCTGTCCCCCCAAGCCCCACCC
>VXAD01004198.1:47869-61485 GCA_013399195.1 Dicrurus megarhynchus | reverse complement strand
TGTGCGGGGCCATTAGCTTTATTGGCTGTGCTGAACCAGGGCCAGGCCTCGTTAATTGAATTGCACCCACGCCAAGGATGGGTGAGAGTCTTCTGTGCCCCCCCAGCCCCCGGCACCCCCGCCCTGGCCCTTGGCTGGGGCAGGGACGGGGGACCCTGCTGCCAGGCCGCCGCAGTGGCACGGCGGGCAGGGGCACGTCCCCCCTGTGGGTGTTGGGGTCTCGCCCGTGCAGTGCCTGGCACGGGGCACAGGGGTGGGTGCAATGAAGGGCACACACGGTGCCCTCTCAACCTCGCACCCACACACACAGCCGTGCTCGCACAGCCTGCACACGCATGCACACACACACATATGAGCCCAGCACAGCAGGCTGACGCTCCACCGCCACCCAACACCCTGCTCACACCCCTATCCCATATGGGGTGCTGTGCCCCATGCCCACAGTGCCACACACTGCGGGGTGGCACCGAGCAATGGGGTGCTGAGGAGGCTGGGGTCACCCTGAGTACTGCCACTGGCTCCTCTATGCTCCCCAGCTGCACCCCAAAGGCCAACGCCCACTCGGGAGCCAGGAGGGTGCTGGGAGGCCCAGGCTCCCACTCAGCATCACTTCCTACTTTCACTTTGGTGCCGAGCGAGGCCTGGCCGGGGGGACGCGGGTGCCCCCCAGGACACCCAGCTGGCTCAGGTAGGGGCAGAGTGTGCTACAAGGAGGGGCACGGCAGAGGATAGGACATGGGCAGCGCTGTGGCCATCCACCACGATGGCGGTGGGGAGCGGGATGGCAGCAGGTCCCCCTGCCTGGACTCTGGGATGGGCTGGCATCACCTCTGACATCCCCCCACAGGAGTTTTTCAGTCCCCAGTCCAGAAGGAGACCACAGGACAGGGCTGACACAGTATAGGGGTCCAGGCACAGTGGATGAGGGGAACTGCTGGGCTGGAGGCTCCCTAACAAGAGGGGCCCTTGTCCAGAATGCTCTGGAAAGAGTTTACACTCTGGCCGTGGGTATAGCCCCCATGTGGAGGCCAAATCCCTGGGGAGGGTTGTGGTCCTTACTGGGGGAACTGCAGCTCCTGCAGGGGTCTCAGGGCCCAGGGGCTGTTGTGCATGGGGGTGGCCTCTGTGCTAGGGGCTGCTGCTGGCTGCTTCTAGCTGAATATGGGTCCTGGACCCCCTCGACAAAAACGGCAGGCAGGTTCGTCAAAGTGTTCTGAATTTCCATTCCTATGGGAGAGCATCAGGGTGCCTGACAGTGTCCTTCCTCTGCCCCTGCAAAAGCTGCATAGGGGAACCAGCCTTGCTGACCCTTTCCCCATAACCGACACCCCCAAAACAGGGAGCCAGGTGCTGGGGGCTAAGCTGCAGTGCCTGATGTGGTGTGGGCTGGGCGGGCTGTGGCTTCTGCAGCCCCACCGACCTCCCACACTTCCTCCTGCCCAAGGTACAAAAGGAGAAGCAGGCAGGCACAGTGTGGGCACGGGGATATGTCAGCACACACCCAGCACTCAGCAACCGCCTCGGGGCACCCCACAGCTCCTGGACACAGGTAAGGGGCTTCTCTTCCCAGGGGAAACTGAGGTACGAGTAGGGTGGGCAGACACAAAGATAGCTCATCCAAGGTCTCTCAAGGGCACTGGAATGGGAATGCAGGCAGCCCGAGACCTGCGTCCTTCTCTCCCACTCTGCCATGGTAGAGGGCACAGGGCACTCACACACTTGGGCACGTTTGGGCACACTTGCACCCTGCCAGGCACACCCACACACACACGTGTGCTCCCCCACACCAGCCAGACACCACCTGCAGTGACAAGTCACAGACCTGCCACCTCCATGGGCTATTTCCCTCACCCTGTCCCCATCCTGCCACCCACCCCAAAATCACTCTGCTGCATTGTGGCCCCCCACCTCATGCCCACAACTCACCCAAACCCCATGCCAGCCGGGCAGGCAGCATGCTGTGCCAGAGGGTTCTGCCTAGGGAGCTCAGCTTAAGGGGCTGCATGTCAGGGGTGTTGTGCCCACTTGCTCAACCAGCCAGGAGCCCCCGCATTGTTCGTGATGTGAGTGAGGGAAGTGAGAGCAGAAGCAAAAGCAGCACTTCCCCTGTGCCAAACCCACATCCTGAATCCTGGCGAACAGGGACAGGGATAAGGACAGGGACACACTAGGGACAGGGTGGGCTCAGCCTCAGGAACTGCCCAAGGAATGGGAGCCGAGGCTGAGGACATTTAGGGGCAGGGCACATGGGCAACTAAGGGGGTGCAGGATGGGACACCTTTGTCCACCCCATCTGCTCTGGCCCATGTAGTGGGGGGACATGGGCAGGGTAAGGGGGTGCCTAAACCTACCCCCCTCTCACCTTAACAGCAAGCAGCTCTGGGGTAGAGCTGGAGGGGCAGACCCTCTCTCTGGGACAGAGAGTTTGGGCGTGCCAGGATAGTTTCAGCCTAGAACCTCTCATCACTGCCCCTGCCTCTGCAGATCCCTGTGAACAGCCATGGCAGGGGAAGGGGAGCTCAACCGTGTCATCAAGGACCTGCAGAGTAAGTGTGCCAACCAGTCCCCTGCCAGCGTGTTCCCTGCATGGCACATCTCACCCTGGCCCTGCCAGATCCCTCCTTGCACCAAAGTCATGGGCAGTGGGGGGTGTCACTGCTAGGGCTGCTCCAGAGAATCCCTGTGCCAACCCTGCCACTGCTGCCTGCTCCAATCCTTGCTCCCAGCCCCTGGGAACCACCAGTGCCCAGGAGGTGGCTGTGCTACTTGTTCCCCCTGCTCCCCTCCTTCATCCCAGGGCAAGTTCCTCTTTCTCTTTGAAGAAAAGGAGGCTCGGGGGGAATCTTATCACTCTCTACAACTACCTGAAATGAGGTTGTAGCCAGGAGGGAGTCAGTCTCTTCTCCCCGGTTACGAGAGTTAGGACAAGAGGAAATGGCCTCAAGTTGTTCCAGGAGAGGTTTAGATTGGATATTAGGAAAAATTTCTTCATGGAAATGCTTATCAAGCATTGGAACAGGCTACCCAAGGAAGAAGTAGAGTCACCACCCATGGAGGTATTTAAAAGACGTGTAGATGTGGCATTTGGCTACATGGTTTAATGGTGGAGCTGGAAGTGCTGGGTTAATGACCGGCCTTGATCTTGGAGGTCTTTTCCAACTTAGATTTTCTGATTCCATTATTTTACCCACCATCAGAAACCCCCGAGGAGGAGTTGTGAGGCAGTGGGGAGAGGGGTAGGATGGGAGAGGGTGCCATGCCAGCCCAGCCCTGCCCTCCCGCAGAGACCGTGGCCGAGCTGAACCGCAGCTACCAGGAGCAGAACCTGCCGGTGACAGACGGGAGCCGGGAGCTGCACAGCCTCTGTGCCCAGCTAGAGTTCCTCCTCCAGGTACTGCTGCTCCTCGGTCCCTGATGCTCCCTGCCTCAGTTTCCCCTTAGGCACAGCTGAGAGCAGAGGGGACCCTGTGTTAACCATTCTGGGAGTGGAATAACCCCACCTGGCGTTGTCTGGCCCTGAGCATCCCCAGCCACCTGGACCAGGCTCTCCCTTGCCCACATGTGTAACAATTACATGTGCTGCAAAAGGGAAATTGAGGCATGGAGCCAGTGGAGAGAGGACAGCCAGGGACACCCAGAACAACCCTGCTGGGGGAGCTGGCTGGATTCCAGCCCCACAAGGGACAGGCTGGGGGGGACAGGGGACACCCCCCAAAAAAGAAAATCCAAGCTTGTACCTCTGCCAGTTTGACCTCAAGGAGAAGAGGAGCTTCTTTGGGCAGCGCAAGGACTATTGGGACTTCTTGTGCCAGGGCCTAGCACGGTGCCGGCAGGAGCATGAAGGCATTCAGTTCGTCACCTCCCTGGACAAGGTGGGCATGGGCTGGTGGGATACCCAGGGACATGTGCACACACAGAGGCTTTTGCTTGCTTATGGCTGCACATGCACTTGGGCACAGGAGCACACTTGGGCACCAGGGATTTTCTCACTGGTGCCATAAATGGTTTTCTCCCCTCTGGGATCCCCACTGCACCCCAGCCTTAGCCCTGGGGACCCTCTTTCCCCCTGCATGGCCTGGGGGGAGGTGTGGGGGGGGGAAGACTGGAATGGCAGGGATTGATAACCCCCTCTCCCCCGCAGTTGAAGACCCCTGTGGGCAGGGGCCGAGCCTTTCTGCGGTACTGCCTGGTGCACCAGCAGCTGGCAGAGTCCCTGCAACTCTGCCTCCTCGACCCTGAGAGCCTCTGGTGAGAGCAGGGGCACAGTGAGGGGATGCTCGTGGTGGTGGGGGACGTGGCCAGGGTGGGCAGCGCCCTGCAGCACCCAGTCAGCAGAGGTGCTGCAGGCATGTGTGCCTGTCCAGGGCATGGAGGGATGCATGAGCTTGTTTTGTGGTTGCAGCGAGTGGTACTACGCCCGCAGCCCCTTCCTGAGCCCCAAACGGCGGGCAGAGATCCTGGGCAGCCTCTATGAGCTGGACTGTGTCACCTTCCACCTGGCCCTGTACAGGGATGACCTGGACACCGCCTGGCCCATGTTCTCCGAGTGAGCTTGGGGACAGTGGGGGCACCAGGGGCATTGGCAGCATTGCGGGTGTCAGGGGCATCAGAGGCACCTGGGGCTTAGCATTGCAGAGAAGCATGTGGGCATTGCCCCACTGCCCTAGACCCCACACAGCACCCCAGATGTGCCAGCTCTCCATATGTGGCCCCAGGAGGGCACAGTCACTGGCACACTATGCCTGTGCCTGCAAACATGCCACATGCACGTGTACACTCACACAGAGCCATCCTCTGCCAGGTATATTCCTGCTGCAACACCATGACACTGTGACATCTGACACACAGGGACACGTGTGTGTGCTTGCACACCATTGCCCCCAGGCACACATGTGGGGGGCACTCATGGATGCAGCTGTTCCAGCACACTCACCTGTTCTGCTGCTCACACGCTCGTGTGCACACACTGCCACAAGCACACAGGCTTGGGTTGATGGGTGCCACCTGTTCTGTGGGTGCTCAGGCTGGTGTCACCAACATCCCTGATCCTCTGCCCTGCTGCCCCCTAAATCCCTAAAGGCTGGCTTTGCCCGGGGAGCCCAAATGGAGGGTGGTGATGCCCTGTTCACCTTGGGGGTGCCCTGGTAGTCCTGAGCCCTGTGTCCCCTCTAGGACACTGGTACGGCCCAGCCCGGTGATCAGGAGCAGCCCAGCAAAGACAGCCCTGCAGGCAGACAGTACCGGCACTGTGGCGCATGGATGGTCCGATGGCATTGCCCATCCCTGTGGGGCACCAGCCCATCCGTGCCCACCCACTCTGGCTGCCCTGCAGGCGGGGAGTGCAGAGATGGAACATATAGAGGGGGATGTGGAGGATGTGGCGGTGAAGAAGGACATGGAAGAGGAGGATGAAGAGGAGGTGGAGAAGGATGACAGTGAGGATACAGAGGAGGTGAACGTGGAGGATGTGGAAGTGGACGTGGAGAAGGACACAGAGGAGGATTTGGAAGAGAAGGATGAAGAGCTGGAGGAGGATGAGAAGGAGATGAAGGATGCGGACATAGAGGAACTGGAGGACGCACATGGCACTGGCAAAGCACCCCAGCCTGGTGGCGCCGGAGAGTCTGGCATGTCCCCACTGCCCACTGGCACAAAGGGCATGCTGGGCTCCCGGTCACTGGTGCCCCGGCAGCCGGGTGGGACAGAGGCATCCCTGCAGGCACTGGTGTCCCAGCTGAGGGCCGAGCTGGGGCAGCGTGAGGCGGCAGCACAGGCGCTGGTGGTGCAGCTGGCACGGGCTGAACTGCGGCACCAGCGGCAGGAGGAGAGCAGTGCCCGGCAGGCCCAGCTGTGGGCACGCGAGGCTGAGGCACTGCGGGAGACCAACACCTTCCTGGAGCAGGCTCTGGAGGCAGCGGTGGCAGCAGGGGACCGAGGGGCGTTGGCACGGGCACAAGAGGAGGCACGGGGCTGGCAAGAGGTGGCAGAGGAGCGGGGTACCCAGCTGGCCGGGGTGCTGGCAGAGGTGGCGGCACTGACCTCACGCCTGCAGGAATGCCAGGCAGCGCTGGCGGCGGCAGGACGGACGGACATGCTGGAGGATGCTGGTGCCTCAAATGAGGTGGCTGCCGTGGAGAAGGTGCTGCAACAGGCACTGGAGCTTGTCCGTGGTCCCCAGGAGCCCCCACCAGACCCCAAGGCAGAAGGGGGGCCCAGCACAGTCACCAGCATGGCCATGGTATGGGCAAGTCCAAGGGGATCCCTTGTGGGGTGGGGGTCTGGAGTCCAGGACTGACTCCCTACTCTCCCCCAGCGCTTGGCCAGCCTGGCTGCCACAGCACGGGAGGAGACCTGGCAGACCCGGCAGCAGCTCCAGGCCCAGCGACAGGAGATGGCACGGCTGCAGGAGGAGCTCAGCAGGTTGGGCAGGGACCCCTACTCCCACCACCCATCACCCCACAGTGGGACCTCCTATGTCCACCTGCCACATGGTTTCCCCTGGGACCCCCAATGATGTCCTGCTTGGACACAGCCGAACCGCAGCTGGGGATTGGCAGGGGGAGAGAGGGAAGGATTTGACGGGGGAGGACTGGAGGGAGAGGTCAATTTGGGACTGATAGGTGGGTGGAGGGGTAGGTGGGCAGAGGGATGGAGTGATTTGGCATTAGTAGATAGAGGGAGGGAAGGAGGGATCACTGATGGATGGATGGATGGATGGATGGATGGATGAATGGATGGATGGATGGAGATGGGACAGTGGGTGGAGAGAGAGAGGGATGAATCTGGGGTGACTAGATGGATGGGTGGGTGGGCAGAAGGCCAGAAGTATGGGCATGGAGAAGGATGGATGAACAGCGAGGAAACGGATGGGTGGCAGATGGCAAGGTAGCTGTGAGGATGGGGAGAGAGCTTGAGGATGGATGGGCAACAGCAGGGAAAAGAAGGAAGGGAGGGAGGGAGCGAGGGAGGATCCAGCGGCGGGAGGTTTATCCGCACGCATGGAGGGATGGAGAGACGACCATCTGGGAGACAGGGGGACCATGTGCCACTGCCCCGCGCCAGGGCCCGGCAGGACGGTGAGCGCTGGGCATCGGCGCTGCAGCGGGCGCAGCGGGAGGCCCTGGAGCGGGAGGCCACGCGCGGCGCCGAGCAGGCACGGCAGCAGGAGCTCATCCGCGACATGAAGGAGCGGCTGCTGGAGCTGCTGCGGTGAGAGCCCCGGGGACTCCACGGAAGGGCAAGGGGACCCAAACCCCTTTGCCCAGAGGAGGGCACCAGAGCCCAGGCAAATCCAGGGCTGACCCCTCCCCTCCCGCAGGGAGAAGGATGCCCTGTGGCAGAAGACAGAGGGCATTGAGACCCCGGTGCCCAGTCAGGTGCCTCGCGACCCAGGGTTGTGTGCCCGCTGCCACAAGGATTTCCGCCTGCTCTCCCGGCGGTACAACTGCAGGTGGGCTATGGGGGGAATGGGGGGTGGCCCTGGCACAGCGCAGGGATGGCTCAGCTCTCACCTCCTGCTCTCTCAGCAGGCTGTGCCAGGGAAAGGTGTGCCACACGTGCTCCATGGACATGGGCAAGCACGGCCGCTGCTGCCTGATTTGCTACCAGCAAAGGCACCCGCAGGCTACGTGAGCGGGGACAGCAGCACCGGCACCGTGTTTGGGACACCTCCTGCCCTGGCTGCCTCCTCTTGGACTTACTGGGGACCCAGGTGTCCGGGGCCTGCATGCAGGTCCTGCTGCCCAATATTTTGGGTTTGAGATGTGTCTTTATTGCGGCTGGTCCACAAAGAGGAAAACTACTAATTTCTGTTATCCCTGTGGCTTCCGTGTCATCTATCGGTCACTGCCAGATTGACATCCAGATTGGGTGTAGGGTGGGGGAATGCCGGCATGGTGGTGTTCAAGTCCTCCTGGGGGGAAACCATCCCCAAAAGAGGGTGTCCCAGCTGCAGCCAGGATGAGCCGCTGCCTGCACCATCCCACAGTGGGGAAGGTAGCTCTTGGCCAACAGCCCTGACTTCCTACCACTCTGCAAGGAACCACTCGGGCAAGAGATTTCTCAGATGCAAAGGTGATGGGCTGTCCTTGCTCAGCACCCCCACTGACCCTGCTCTGCCCCAAGTCCCCAGGGTTCCCACCTGGGTGCTGGGGGACCCCCATACCCACCCACGAGCCAGCATGTGGGTGACACCCACTGATGCCCCCATGGTTATGGACCCCTAAGAACCTGGATCAAGGTCAGTGGAGGAGCAGTATGGGACCCCGGTGGAGAGATGCTTAGGAGTGCCAGGGCAGGCATCCTGAGGCCTGGCACACAGAGTGGCAGGAGAGTCCCCAGCAGGGTCACACTCCCTTCTTCAGCTCCTTGACCCCAGTCAAGTGTCAGCCCCAGTTGCCCAAGCCAGGGCGGAAACATCCCAGTTGTGTAAGGGACAGGTTTCCAGCCCTTTGCACAACAATGTCCTGACACCGTGGCTGGGGGGAGAGGGGGTGCCTGGGGTGCTGGCACCCTTCAGGCAGGGGTCACAGGGCTGGCTTGGTGTGAGGGGCTGCTCAGGGGTCTTTCAGTGATTTGCTCTGCTAGAGCTGAGATTGGGGTTAGGAAGCGAATGACTTTGTTCCTAGGTGGGATAGACTCCACATGGAGACCTCTGTACCAGGGAAGTCCCAGGACCTGTCTGGGGAGCTGTAGGAAGCAAAACTTGGGCTTGGGTCCCCTCTGGGGATGCACAGGATGTCAAACCCTATCCTGGAACCAGAGTGTGGTTACCCACACTCTGACAGGGTCAGCTGGCACCACCGTTTTGGCACTGTCCCCAGAGATGTGCCCTGGCCCTGTCCTGCCATCTCCCTTCCCATGGCAAAGAGGAGCCAGACATGGGTGACCAACCCACCAACTCCTTTATTGCTGGATGGTCAGCAGGTAAAAACACCATCCCCACAGCAGGCTCAGAGAATCCCCAGGGTCACAGGCTTTGTGCCAAAGAGAGGGGAGGGTGGACACTTGACATCACTCCCCTGCCAATGGGGTCCTACCACTTTGCCACCCAAGTCCCCTTCCAGTTGGGGTCCAGCATCCAGTGGTAGCCCTGCCCATCCCCAGGGCATCACCACCCACATTCCGGGGGGTTGGATGAGGATGCTGAGGTGTGTGGGGTGCTGGGACCTGCTGGGAGCCACAAGGGCTGGGTCCCAGAAGGGCTCAGAGGGTGGTGGATGTATTGCCAGAGGTGGAGGCATAGGAGGTGCGGCCGTAGCGGGCAACAGCATCCTTGCTGATCAGCCCACGCTGTGCCAGGATCTTGAGGAAGCTGTTGCGAAACTTTTGACCGATGAAGGCGTAGATGATGGGGTTGATGCAGCTGTGGGCAAAGCCCAGGACCTGCGTGACAGAGAGGGCTGTGTCGATGCGGTTCCTCCTCTCACAGGTCTCGGCAATTGCCCGCGTCCTCATGAGAGTGTCGCTCACCAGTGTGATGTTGTAGGGCAGCCAGCAGATGAGGAAGACCAGCACCACAGCGAAGATGACCTTCATGGCCCGCTGCTTCTGAGCATTCTTGGTCTGCAGGAGGGTGTGGATGGTGACGCCATAGCAGAAGAGCATCACCAGGAGGGGCAAGGCAAAGCCGAAGGTCTGCGGCAGGATCCGCAGCACCACCCGCCACTTGGCCGTATCCTCGCCACTGATGCGCTCGTAGCACACGGTGCCGTTGTTGGGCGAGCGGAAAGCCTCACGGAAGAGCAGCACAGGCAGGGAGAGCAGCAAGGAGAAGACCCAGATGCCCAAGCAGACAAACTTCACCCAGTGCCTCTTCTCAGTGGCAGCCCGTGTGGCGTAGACGATGGCCAGGTAGCGGTCCACGCTAATGCAGGCCAGCAGAAGGATGCCGCTGTAGAAGTTGGCTTCCTGCAGCACGGAGATGGCTTTGCACATCACAGTGCCAAAGACCCACTCGTGGGCTCGGTAGGCGGCCCAGAGCGGCAGGCTGAAAGCGAAGAGCAGGTCTGCCACAGCCAGGTTGAGCAGGTAGACGTCGGTGACGGAGCGGCTGGTGTGGCTGGAGGTCACCACCAGCACCACCAGCCCATTCCCCACCACACTGAGGATGAAGACGAGGCAGTAGATCACCACCACCAGGTACTTGTTGAGGACAGAGTTTTCAGGCCGGCACGGGGAGGATGAGATAGCAGTGTCAGGCATGGCTGTGCTGTAGTCATAGGTGTAGTTGTAAAGGGAGAATATGTTGGAGAAATCCCCACTGAAGGATAAGGGCTCCATTTTGCCTGTGGAGCACAAAATGGCATGAGTGTGGGGTGGCAGAGTGTTGTGGACCAGGGGTGACAGCATCTCTGGGTCCTCTGGCATTTCTATTGCCGCCCAGGTCCCCTCCCAGCCAGTAGGCAGCTGTCCTTCATCACTCCACTGCATCCACTGTGCCAGGTGATGGTCAGTGCTGCAGGTAGACACTGTTCCTCATATGCCCCCTTGTAAAACACCCCCTGCATGCCTCAGTCTCCTCCATTTCACCCCAATCCTGTCCCTTTCCCGACTCGTGTGGAAGAAGGGGTTCCCCCATAGACCGATCACCTCTTCTCAGGTCAAGGGGCTTCCCCATCAATGTAGCATCACATCCCTCCAGGAGACACCTGGCTCCTCCAGAAACCCTAGGCTCCCCTGTTTACTGTGGGTCCTTCAAAAGCCTCTCAGCTCTTTGGGCATCTCAGAGGCCCTCAGGTACCTCCAAAGTTCTTCAAGTACCCCTGTATCACTCCAGCCTCTCCACCCTCTCAAGCATTGCTGCTGGAGCTGCCCCTCCTGCCACCTCAGCCAGCCACAAGGCTGTGGTCACGGTGCCTGGGGCAGGCAGCACTCAAGGTCTGGAGGTGTTTCTGTGCCCTTCTTCCCCCTCCCGGTCTTGGTCCTGCGGGAGTGGTTTCAAGCCCCGGACGGAAAGACATGTCACACTTTGCAGGCAGCTTTGGAAATATTACATCTCTGGTTTTCCTGTTTCTCAGCTGGGCACTGCCGTGTCCCCCCGTGCTCGGCCTCAATGGGGAAATCACAGGTGGCAGTCACTTTTCCTGTCTCCTCACACAAAGGAGATGGTGAGCTTGCTCTGTTTCTGCCTCCCCAAAGACTACTGGCTTTCAGCCTTCTCCCATAATGGATCTGGACTCTTGTTTCACTCTAGTTTTACCCCTTTGCCCCACTTCTGAGCCCCCAACCCCTCCGGGGCTTGGAAATGCCAGGACTGCTTGGGGTGCTGAGTCCCCCTAGTGCTGTGGGGTCCCCAGCCCTGAGCTGGCCCTGTTTGAACCCAAACTGTCCCTGGGACCAACTTTCCCCTTTTGCCTGATGTGAATTCCCTGCCGCAGCTGGGCCGGTGCCACTGCCCAGAAGAATCCCTCCCTGGCTCTGCTGTACTCTCTCTTGCAGTGATCCAGGGATGGAAATCCTGGGATGGTGATCCCAGGGTGGTGATGCTGGCATGCTGAGGCATCGGCACCCCAGAGGACTGAAGCCAGGGATGCTGCCAGTGCTCATGGGGGAATGTCCTCCCAAGTGGGGCTGCCACAGGCACGGGGCAGAGCCTGATGCCAGTGCTTCCCCTCCGTCTATTTCTGGCTGCGTCTTTCTGCCTCCCCACTCCAAAATTCTGGTGGTTCCTCCAGAAACGGGTATTCCCCTGGTATAGCACGCACAGATACCCCACAGCTGGCCCAGATGGGGGAACAAGCAGCACTCCATTTCCCCTCCTGACCCTGAAGGGGCTGGGGGACAATGGGGTGGCCCTGGGGCTCCCAGTGGGGAGGAAAGAAGGACATGCCATGGGAAGCATCCTCCCAGCTCATCACTGTGCAAGGAAAGGGGAGCAGGCACTTTTTCCCTGCAGCACCCAAGGCTGATGTCCCTGGGAACTACAGAGTGTTTGCACCCCAGATGAGCCTTCAGCACAGCCCTGGGTGCTCCCACCCACCACCTCCCTCTACCCTCACACCAAGCAGCCTCTTGGGCAGCTGAAGCAGCCCACCCGAGTCCCCAGCCTGCTCCACATGTGAAGGGGCTCAGCTGGGTGCTGTGGAGCTGTCAAAGCCCAAGGAAAGCCACAATCTCCAGTGGAGCAACCCATGGACTCACTGCTTGCTGCTGTTGCCGTCCCCTGAAATCTGGGGTCTTCTCCCGATCCCAAGCTGTTTCTCACTGGGAAGCACACAAGCACAGGTTTAAATCCAGATGTCACCCCCAAAGGGCTCCAGTACGAAGTGTGGTGGGATGCAGGGCAGCACCAGACCCAGGGGTCTTGCCAGCCGGAGGACCCCTCACCTGTGCCTGCTGCCGTGCCGCCTCCCAGTACCCCTTTCCTCCACCGCCCAATTTATACTGCCTGGGCAGGAAACGTTGCAAAATCTTCTCCAGCATGAAGCGGAAGTGGCAGCCAAAGGGACCCTTCCCTGGTCCCCCCAGATGCCTTTCCCAGGCCGAGGGGAGCCCGCAGTCCCCCGTCACCCTCCTGTCTCAGGATGTCCCAGGCCGCCCCACACTGGGGGTGCACCCAGGGGTTCGTTGTCATCCCTGCAGTGATGCACCACAGGGGTTTCCAGTTGGGGGTCTCCCAGGCCCTCAGTGGATGCAGGGATCCCCTTCAAGGCACCCCTGTGTGCTGCAGTCCCCCCAGGAGAGCAGAAGCTCTCCGAGGCCGTGGCCAGTGGGTGATGGCAATGCAGGGCTCTGTGCCTCAGTTTCCCCATTGATAGAGAAAGGGTGGTGTCAGCATTTGGGGGATGCACAGGGGGACTGCAAGGCTGGCTTGCCCTCTGTTGGGGGTTGCTGTGGGGTACACCCCCAGAGAGGAGTCCCGTGTCCCTCCTGCCCTGGCTGTGCCATGCCATCAGACAGAGCCGTGCCCCTGTGCCGGCCCCACAGACTTAGCGAATGCTGTGGCTCTGAGTACCCCTATTGCCTTTAGGGGAAGCCTGCACACAAGGGCATTCCCCGTGCATCCCCATTCTTCTGGGGCACTCACAAACCCTTCGAGCACCCCCATCCTCACAGTTTTCCGTGCTTGTCAGTCGTAGGGGTACCCCACGCTTTCGGAGCACCTTTCTTCTCTGGGGGCACCTGGTAAGTGCCACCATCATATACCTTGGGTATCACCACCAACCCAAGGACACTCCTATTCTCTGTGAATACCTGCCCGGTTTTGGGCAACTCCCAGCTCCAGGGCACCATTACAGGCCCCGTAGGATATTCCCCACTCCCTGCGTCACCTCACATTTTCGGGGCCCTGTAGCTCTGAAATTAGCCATTTTGCAAGACACCATTTTCCTCTGTAAGCACCCCCATATCCCTGGAGCACCGATTCTTACACAGACCCCCGTACGCTGGGGTACACCTGCTACTTCCTCGAGTGTCCCCATAATCCTAGGGCCACCCCAGTGTTTCGGGGACCGCCATACACTGGGAGTATCCCATGACCGAGGGGGCACCTCACACTTTGGGGGACTTCCATACGCCAAGCACACCCCATATCCGTGCCTCGCCCCAGCAGGCGATGATGCCCACCCCTCTACCTCTGTTCCACCACATTTAGGGGACAACCCCCACTTTACCCT
>VXAD01004198.1:21822-47229 GCA_013399195.1 Dicrurus megarhynchus | reverse complement strand
AGGGGGCGGTGGCTGGCGGGGCCCGGGCCGTGCCAGGCGCCCGGGCACAGGGTAGAGCCTGGCGGGTGGTGCCGCGGGAGGATGGGGCTGAGAGAGGCGGAAGGTGGGGGCCGGGGAATGGTGACAAGGCAGGATGTGGGGCTGGAGAGTGGTGGGGAGCGGCCCTGAGCCAGCGGGTACTGGGCTACCGGGTGGCGGCCCGGGGAACGAGGAGGGCAGAGCGGGCACGGGTTGGCGGCCTGCAGGGTGCTGGGGCTGGGTGGTCAGGCTGTGGGAACTGAGCTGCGGGCGACGGGGATGGGCAGAGCTTGAGCAGAGGGAAGGCCTGGGGAATAAGGGAGTAGAGTGGGATAGGCAGTGTTGGAGGGGAGAATGGGGCTGGATGGGGTCGTGAGTGCCAGAGCAGCGGAGAGCCCCGGGGGAGCAGGACGGATCCAGGAAGGGTATCGGAGATTGCAGTGCTGAGGTGGACTGGAGGACAGGGCTTGGACAAGGAGGAAGTTGGGAAGGGAGGAAGGTGGATTTGCAGGGTGTTTGCTTTGGGTAAAGCGGGCTTCATGAGCGTGGTGCCAGCGCTGGTACAGAACGTGTAGGGGGAGCCGAGGAACAGGAAGCCTGTGTGTGGAGTCATGGCCTCAGCCTTTTGCTTTGGGGGTGAAGAGCAAATTCCAGCTTGCTCCCTCTTTGCTTTCTCGAGCAGAAGGTGTACAGGCCCACGGGTCAGCCATGGCCCCTGGTGCCAGCCCGGTGGGTGTCCTGGCCTCGGGGGGCAGACTGGGGGGTCTGGTTCACACCCACATCTCTGGCTGGGACAGTTCAGTCCCTGGGGAGCCAGTGGTTTTTTTACTGCGAGTATTGCACCAGGGCTGTAAAGATGCTTGCAAGGACACAGCTTAGCTTGGAAGTCCCTTCAGTATGACTGTCCTTATCTGCAACCGAGTGGCCTGTGGGCTCGATGCACTGCCGGCTGACTGAGACACCTTTGTACAGAGACAAAGCCTTGAGAGGCAAAGCACAGCGGTGTTATCTCTGGGGTGGAGCCTGCCCTGGCGCCTTGCAAGTCAGGGCTCAGGCTGCTCCAGGAAAGGACCCCCCAGGCAGATGCCTTTTTCTGTGTTACCTTTTTTTTTCCAGCGATTTTTGAAGATCTCAGCCTTTTGCATGCAGAATGTTGTCAGAGGCTGCTTCCTCTGCTTTCCCCCAACTTTCAGTTGACTTGTTGCTTGGATTGGTGTTTTGTTTTGGTGGNCCCCCCACTTTCCCCTCCCGTCCCCTCCCCCCCCGCCCCCGCCGCGGGGCGGGGCTGCGCGTGACGTCACCATAGGTGGGCGGGGTAAAGGCGGAGCGGGGCGGGGGCTGCGCGTGCGGCGGCGCTGAGCCGGAAGTGACGCGCGGGCGCGAGAGCGGAAGCGGCGGCGCAGGCTCGGGCGGGTCCCCGGTGCGCGCAGCGGGCTCGGCTCCCTCAGAGCCGCTCCCGGCACCGACATGATCCTGCTCGAGGTCAACAACCGCATCATCGAGGAGACCCTCACGCTCAAGTTCGAGGGCGCGGCCGCCGGGTAGGAACAGGGGAGCCGGGGCGGGGCGGGGACGGGTCCGCGGACCGAGGGAGGGGNCGTGTAGGGGGAGCCGAGGAACAGGAAGCCTGTGTGTGGAGTCATGGCCTCAGCCTTTTGCTTTGGGGGTGAAGAGCAAATTCCAGCTTGCTCCCTCTTTGCTTTCTCGAGCAGAAGGTGTACAGGCCCACGGGTCAGCCATGGCCCCTGGTGCCAGCCCGGTGGGTGTCCTGGCCTCGGGGGGCAGACTGGGGGGTCTGGTTCACACCCACATCTCTGGCTGGGACAGTTCAGTCCCTGGGGAGCCAGTGGTTTTTTTACTGCGAGTATTGCACCAGGGCTGTAAAGATGCTTGCAAGGACACAGCTTAGCTTGGAAGGAAGTCCCTTCAGTATGACTGTCCTTATCTGCAACCGAGTGGCCTGTGGGCTCGATGCACTGCCGGCTGACTGAGACACCTTTGTACAGAGACAAAGCCTTGAGAGGCAAAGCACAGCGGTGTTATCTCTGGGGTGGAGCCTGCCCTGGCGCCTTGCAAGTCAGGGCTCAGGCTGCTCCAGGAAAGGACCCCCCAGGCAGATGCCTTTTTCTGTGTTACCTTTTTTTTTCCAGCGATTTTTGAAGATCTCAGCCTTTTGCATGCAGAATGTTGTCAGAGGCTGCTTCCTCTGCTTTCCCCCAACTTTCAGTTGACTTGTTGCTTGGATTGGTGTTTTGTTTTGGTGGGTTTTTTTCACAGAATAATCTCACAGGCTGCTCTGCCTTGCAGGACAGCTGAGCTGCTCCCAGATTTTGATTCTTCTTGAGCCCTGATCATTTAATGCAACGAGTCTCCCTGGAGCACAGGCACCGCACTGGGAAGAGAGAGCTCCCAGGTTACCACTGTGGTATTGCAGCTGCATCCATTAGAAAACATGGCATGTACAGAGGTTCATAGTGAGTGTCAGAACAGCTTGTCCATCACTAGTCCGTACCAAGGCACTCTTCCTGACAGAGAGAGAAGAATGTGCATGTGTCTCTGTGTTGATGTGACTTGGAGGGGGCAGTTTGCAGGTTTAAATGCACCCCAAAACCCTGACTCTCTGAGCAGAGCTGGGGTTGCGTGCTCTGTAGCAGCCTGCAGGCTCCTGAGATTTCCATTTTGCTGTATGGCTAAGCCACCTCACTCGTGTGTTGGCACGCGTGCCTGACATACCGATTGTTCCTGGATCAATTCGTAGCGTGGCTGATGGTGCTCTGTTTCTGCCTCTTAGTCATCTGTGGCATATTCTGTTCTTTAGATGGTGTTTCTAGATAAGTTTTGTACCCTGAGTGTGTTGCTGAAGGCGAGGAAGACATTTACTTCTGAATTTTCTTCTGTGCTTGTTCTGGGGTCCCGCTGTCCAGGCAAGTGCAGGCTGGTGAGGTGCAGGGACGTTTCTCCTGGTTTCAAGTCTTCTAAGGAATGGGTGTTACCAAACATTTATTCAAGTGATATTTCTTTTTCCTATGGCCACAGCTCTGGGGTTATTCCTGTGGTGCTCAGCCTGGAGGCAGGAAGGGATTTCCTGTATTTTGCTATTTTGGTGATGGTTTTTCCAAGGTGTGTTCTGGGGACGAACACAGGACAGTCAGGGCAAGGTCAAGGCTTGAAGAATTTGGTGACTGGGAGGACTGAGTCTGGACACTGGGGCAGAGTTGGGTTTACATTATTTGCTCTAACCCAGGAGTGCAGCAGATGCAACGCAGGCATTTGTCAGCAGTGGTTTTCTCAGAGCCAGATGTGCCTGGTGGCTTCAGCGCCAGCCTGGAAGTGGGGCAGGGCAGGGTGCATTTCTAAATCCTTTGCCAGAGACTTGTCCTGTGACATGGGCTGTGTCACTCCCCTCTACTGCAGTGCAGCCATAGTTTGGCAGGTCCCTTCAGAGCTTTCCTGGGCTATCAGGTGGGAGACACTCCACATTTCACCTTGTCATATAGAACTAGGTCATGTTTAGAAGTTGGAATTAATTCACTGCCATAACATTGTTGTCATATATGTCAAAATCTGCTCTGCATGGAGGTCCATCAAGCTGTCCCTGGAGTTCCTAGTGTGAAAGGTACCTTGGCAGGACTGCAGACAAAGATCAGCACTTGAGGCAGGGCCTAACCCACCTCTAAGAGTCCTCCCTTGACAAGGTCCTTGGGGCTTGGCAGCATCCACCCGTAAATAGGGTAATTTCAAATTTAGTTTGGTTTTGTGGGCAAACCCCATGGAAATCTCACCTCCTTGTACAGCCACTGTTGAAAGGTGATATTTAGATCTAGGTGGTAGCAGATGATGTACTTCAATGCATCTGATTTTTTTTCTTCATTTAGTTCTAGTAATTTCTTTGTTTAAGTCTATTCTCTTAAAGAAACCACATTTTAAAATAAAAGCCTAAAGCTACCAGAATCTGTTGAAATAACTTGAGTTAGGAATTTGCTACTGACGTTTTCAAGCATTTGAACTGCTGCAGTGTGGGAATACCTCGTCAGTATGTGGAAATAATTTTGTTGAAATGAGGTTGGCTCATGAGCTTTTTTGCATGTCAAGAGAAAGCTTCTGTAAGCTTTTGACGAGTTCATTTGTACTTGAAGTGTTGCCTAGAAGCTGGTGTCACGGGTGGGTTTTCCCATTTCTGATAGAACTGTGGTGTGCGGAGATTAGTTCTAACAGTTGGAAGATCCTGTTTCTCATCATTGCTTCCCTTTGCTAACTGCACAGACATAAAAAAAACCCACACACACTTAAAGTGTAAAACATTTTGATGATTGTCTTCTGTGCCTGGTGAATGCTCATTCTGTTTAACACTAACACAATTCCATCCACTTTTGTCCTGCTCTGATTTAACTGACCCCAGTGAAAGTGTGGCACAGGGCTTTGGTCTTGGGGTTTGGTTTTCCAGTCATACATAGCTTTCTCAAAATCCTTAGTAAATTAATCATCTGTCTCAAACTGTTACTTATTATTTACCCACTGTGCAAAAGAACACAAATTTGCATAGCTGGGGAACAGTATGCCTTTTCCTGGGTTGGGGGCGGAGGGAAGAAAATCTCAAATTAAATTGTTGGTTTCTTTACAGCCATTAGTAGGTAGAGTTCTGCAGGGCTTCCTGACTATTAGCTGCATAGGGAATCAGCTGAAGCTTGAACTTCCCCGATGCAGAGTGGTTCCTGTGAGGTAGGAGCTGGGCTGAAGCTGCATGCACCCGCTTCGTGGTATTTCCCACCTGCGGTCACTTGATGCTCGTGGGCTCTAGAGCTGAGCCTTTCAGACACAGAGGCTGAGCCCTGACTGAAACCAGGCAGTGAGAATTTTGTGTTCATCTTGTGACTTGAAGTGAGTTCATCATGGGGAGACTGAGGAGCACCTGGAGGCTGTTGGTGTGCTGGGAGGGTGGAGGAACTTTGAATCCTGACGGGCACTACTGAGGAACTCTCTTCAGGAGTCGTTGTGGCTGTATGTGGCTTCGGGGATGCTCAGAGACCCCACCAAAACCAGAGATTGTTCCTCTGCCACCCCATCCTTCTTGCCGACACAGGCTTCAAGGGAAACAGGATTGGGGAAGTGACCTAGGTTAAAATTAAGCAGGCAAAACTGGGTGTTTTTAGCTTACACGAGTTTCCTCATCCTTTTCATTGTGTCATGGCTGCTCACCATCATGCAGCCATGGAGCAGGGATCAGATCTCCCTTCTTCAGCAGCAGTGGCAGGTGGTGGCTCAGTGTCTTCACAAGCCCAGCCTGGAGCTGCACATCACTCCAGGCACAGCCTCACCTGCTGAAACTCACTTTGCCTGACTGAGGAGCGCCCAGGAAATGCAGCTGGCAAAAAGAGGTACCCTTGGGTTTTGCTGGCACAGGCAGTGCTCATGGTACACCCTGGCTGTCCACGTTGACTGAGGGTGCTGTAGATATTGGAGCATAGCTCCTGGGCTGTCACAGCACGTCAGACACCAGGGAAGGTGACTTTGCGTTAATGGTGGATCATGTACCACCTCTGTCTGGAAGTAGGCAGTGGTCCGCTTTTGTGCAACAGCACAGGGAACAGGAGGGAAGAGAAGCCAGATCTGAAAAGTGTTAGGCTTTCACAGGTGGTTCTGTCATCACTCCAGCCTCAGTTTTCATCTCAGGTTCCTAAGAGGGGCCTGCTCTGTTTTATCTTCAGAGAGTGGTTCTCACTGCGGCCACCAATGCTTGACACCAGGGAAGAGTAGTTATCCATCTAAAGCTAACTGTACTAAAGAAACACAGAGAAAGTGTGTGCAAAAAGAGGCTCTTTCCCAGAGGCCTGGCACAGCTCTGGATCACTCTGGTGGGGAACCACAGGCTATCTGCCTACAACTGGAGATGCATGGGACGAAGATCTGCCTGGAAGAGGACCTGCCAGTGCCAGTGTACTACTGCAGGACCATCTGTGCTTTGTCCACTGTGAATCCCACTGCTTTCCTAGCAGCCCTCTCCTCCAGGCTATTGGGCACATAGCAAGGGAAAAGCTTGGCCGTGGAGGGGTCACCTAACCAAGAGGGGAGGATTGGTATGTGTAGGGGCTGCCGTACACCGCTCGGCACCACCCACCTGACAGAGCACTCGTGCTCAAGTTCGTGGTGGGTGTGCTGCCAGAGCTATGGGAGCTCTTTCATTACATATGCTCCCGCAGCTTACGCAGGGAGGCTTTTGTTAGCTGAGGAGGGCCCAGGAGTGGAGGAACTGTTCAGATAATTTTAGACATTGCTTATAATTTTTTTTATTGGGGTGACCTTTCTGTAGTGAGAGCCTGCAGTCTGTCACTGAATCTGGCTCACTTTATCCAAATCGTGTGTTAACTCCGGTGATCTGAAAGCTCTGCTCAGAGCTTTACGCTTTGAAATACCACTTCTTTTTTTTCCCCTCTCCTATGGGCCGACAGATTAGAGTATCTGCATGCCTGCAGCTTTTGAAATAATTGCCATTCTCCATTATTTGGTAGGGGCCTTAATTGTGATGTGGGAGATGCTTCAGTATGGTTGTCAGCCAGGTTAGCAGTTAGGTCATTTTAATGCAGAAGATGAAGGCTCTGTATACTTACAGTCTTCACTCTTCTGTTCTTAAATTTGTTGTAACATACTGCTAAGAGCCTTTGTGGCCTCAGAATGAAACAGGGAAGTTGGGAAGTTGTCCAAGTTAAAATTGAGGAAATGCTGTCAGAAAAAAGATTTGCTTTTGCTCTTAAGTGCTCACTGGTGTCTCTCCATGGGCACTGTGGCTCTTCACGGATGTTCTGCCAGGGTGAAAAATCTGATTTGGAGCTGGCTCTGTATTTGATAGGGCGTAGGAGCCATTTGGAGATTAATAGGAGGAACACAGGCAAGAAGACGTAAAATCTGTCAGGGTCTTTTATTGTTACAAGCAGAGGGCAGATGGGATTTGGTGTGGGTTTGACTTCAGACCTGATAAGTGTTATCACAAAACCGACTGCTGCTGGGAACAGCTGCCATTTTAGCGTCAGAGTTCAGGCAGGGGTTTGCAGAAAGGTCTGGTCTGGATTCAGTGTTCAGTGCAGAGAGAAACCATCTCAGTTATTCCTGGTATGAGCTGGTTTCATTGTCCATTCAGGGCAGAGGGTAGCCAACAGGGAAGGTCACTGAGGGACACTGTGGTTCAGGTAGCATTGGTGGTAAGGAGCTTGCAGGAGAGTCACGGCAGCTCTCTGCCCCGGGAGTGGATGAGCTGTCCTCTCTGAAATCCTCTGAGTATAGCTGGAATTAGTCTGTCTCGCAGAGATTTGGATCAGGGTAGAAGTGAACCCCAAAGGAGCTCCTGGCTGCCTAGTTGGGATTTACAGTCCGGCTGGGATTGAGAGTCATTCAGCACCAAGCTGCTAAAATGCCAATTCTCACTATGGGTGTGGAGGTTCTCCTCATGGAGGCAAGGGACACCAGAGCACGCTAGACCAGGCAGAGCTCTTTGGGATCACGCCAGTAACCTGACAGTAACTGGTACCCACCCTCAGTGGTGCCGGCCCCATCCCAGGCCTGCTGTGAATCCTCTGCACTGCGCCTTCACCCACCCAAGAGCAGGAAGGACAGAACACGGAGAGGATGCGTTGTGCCTCCATAGGGCTTTTTCTAGTGGTGGAAGATGGGGTTATTGGAAGGTCGAGGGGAAGTGAACATGCGCGTGTGACCTGCAGGACTGTTGCTCATCCAGAAACTACAGAACGCTGGAGGTGAGAGCTCCTCTCTCTTCTGCCTGGGGACTTCTTGATGCGGGAACAACAATCCGGGTAGCAAAAGGGGTGGTTTTTCTGTTGGAGGAACATTTTAAGTAGCCAGGGTAGTTTCGATGAGGCGAGTAAGAGAAATAAATAGAAGCACTTTAAACATTGTGATTGTAAAGCTCCTGAGCTGTGAAAGGCTAAGGAAGCTCACTTTGCTCCCAGCCACACTTCCAATGCACTTCCCTGTCCTCCCCTGGGCCAGGCCAGGCCTGGGTCACTTAAATGTGTGCCCGGTGAGGCAGAAAACCCTGTGTGGTAGGTGACTGGGCCAGCGTGGCTGCGAGGAGCTCTGTATGCAGCTCACGTGAGCTCTTGCTTCACTGAAGCTATGCCGGGAAGTGGTTGAATATTCAACACCCAAAGTTCTGGCCAGTTACCTTCTTTTCCCTTAAACACTCCCCCTCCTCACCATCCCCAAGTACCAGAACTGAGCCACTTGGGAAATCAGCACTAAAATAACTTCTCTAAGAAATGACGTTTGCACAATAACAGGCTCAAACCCAGCTGTGTTAGCAGTGAGCTTTTGTGTGCAGAACAAAGGCTCTCGTGCAGAGCCATCAACTGGCTCCTGTACATGGTCTTGCTCGGCTTCTTCAATAATGTGATGAGTGATCTTCCTGCCATCCCCTGGGTACACAGCGACCAAATGGGGAATCATCCTTCCTCGGCAAAACCACTCCAGTGTGCTGGCTGTCAGCCACTTCCTTGCATTTCTCAGAGGAAGGTGCTGTGTTTGGAGGGCTCTGCTGGGAGCGGGGGCTCAGGGAGGTGTCAGCTCTATGTGTGTGGGGAATGGGGTTTGAAAGGTGTAACTCTGAGAAGATGGAACAGAGGTTTAAGGATGCGTCCTGTTTAATATTCCTAGCTCTCATGTGCCTGCCTGTGCTATCTTTAAAGCTTCCTACATAGGTTTCTTTTTTTATAAAAATTTATACTGCCATCCAGGCTGATTCCCACGTCTGAGTGTGGTGCTCTAAAAGAAGAACACGTCTGCATGAACTGACCGAGTGGGATCTCTGGGATTTTCTTTCATCTCTGCTCTGAGCCATCCTCAGTGAGCAGAAGTGGCTTGGACATGGCTTGGGGAACTGCTCTCCTTTCCAAGAGCCCAAGCTAAATATGCAGCTGGGAAGGAGAGATGAAAGCAAGAGAGGTCACGGGTAGATGGCACAGCTCTTAAACTAAAGGACCTGCTTTGGGTGCACTCGCACTGCTTCTTTCAAGTGTGTGGTTTTTATCTTCAGCAATGTGGCACAAAAGACACAGGCTTCCCAGCCTTCAGATGAAAAAAGAACTGTTGCCTTTCACAGCTAATCACATTCAAGAAGCAGGAACACCTCTTCATTTCCACTTAGGATCTCCCTCTGGGGGTTAATTTCTCCCTTTCCACTGTAGTAAAATGTTGACCTGGTGAGTGTCTGGGATCAGTGCAGTGCAGTGCCTTCGTCTCCCTGTATTGCCCAGCTTGAGTTTTAGCACATTGTGGTCATTTCTGCCTTCCAGGAATGAGGCTGACTAGAGAAAAGCTGATGGAAAAACAGTGCTGTCTGCTGAGATAAAATCATTTAAGTTGTTACAGAATACGGTGAGGGAAAGTAGATATTGAGTCATCACTTCCCCCCACCTTCTCAGTGTATGTACCACGGTGTAGCCAGTACCCAGCAGCACACAAGTGTGTGGAAGAGCAAGTTTCAGCAAAAAGGTTGAAGCTGGTCTCTGGGTACCAGCAGCAGCATAGTTGAGACCACTGACTTTACTCTGGGAAGTTAGTACAGTATGTTGGTTCAGGCAGGTGTAAATGGACTGTTAGAGACTAGATTTCTGTTAGCAGCAGCATTAGTCTGTACTCTGATATCATCTACTTTTGAAAATAAGTGGAGATACAGTGTGAAACAGCAGTAGCAGACTGGCATTTTTACCCTGTTCTCATTTTCCACGCCTGCTTTCAGCAGTAGAGATACCTTTGCATCATTCCCTGTTGGAGAATGACCTATTAATACCAGTCCCCTTGGAGCTGTGAAAGCAGTTATGTAGTGCCAATTGCAATGAAATGACCTTCTAGAAGCAGTTACATCTTTCATGGAGTCTTACTCTTCTACAGATCATGGACAAATGTCAAAATAGGGTTTGTTAAGCAGTTTAGTCTTCATAGTCACAGTGCAAGATGTGATGTGCCTTTGGCTCGCAAGGCGTTTTGTTGCTGATCATGGGTCCCAGAGACCACTCAGGACAGTGTTAGAGCACACCCAGAGCTAGTTTTTCTGCTGTGGTTATTGGCAAAATGTTGGGGTGTTTTGGAAGTGGGGCAGGATGAAATGAACATCTGGAAAGTTTCCTTCTTTGGCTTGTTCCTAAGACTGGACTTGGGAAAAGGGTCTTCTCTGCAAGCAAGTTAGGGGGCACTGTGTCAGGAAGGATTACTCAGCTCCTTCCATGAACTGGTATTGCAGGACCTTACAAAAGATCCTCTGTCCCAAAACCTGTGTCATGGCTGTTCTGTACAGAAAGTGTACTTGTGAAAACAAACTTCTTAGTAAGGAGTAGCTTTCTTAGGCATTTCTAACTGGAAATCTGTGATGTCAAAATCTATTAATAAGCTACAAATAATAGCAATATGTGCCAGCTTCAAGGTCTAATTTATGTCATCTGGGGTAAAACTGGTGCTTATAGGAAGGGGGAGAAGTCTAAGATCTCTTGTCAAAGGTTACTACTAGTTGAACAGCAGGAGATAAAAGGTGCCTGTGAGAAATAAGTCATTGGAAATTAATCCTCTTTCCTTCACAGCTTGGAGGCTGCTGTTTGATTTCTCATTTACCTCCTTTGTTTTCTTTGCTTTTTAGAAATAAACCAGAGGCAGTAGAAGTAACATTTGCAGGTAAGCTCTGCAGCTCTCTCGACTTCTCTGAACCGAGGGTTGGCTTGAACAGTCTGCCCACACCACTGGGCAGGGGTGGTGTGGAGACCCTGCAGTATCCCCAGAGCTGGGGCTTTGTTGGCTGCCCCACTATTTCTCTGTCTGCCTGCCTTCCCTGGGACTTCCCCTAGAGCGTTGAGTTCAGTGGTGGTAGTGCTTTGGTGTGTGGCTGCTACACAGCTCTTCTCCTTTACCTCACCTGTTCTCCAGTCCTGCTCTTGGTGCTACTTGTTATGAGGTCTTTAGCACCATCTGGTTTGGGTTGTTAGGAAGCTGACTTAGGGTGACAGGCAGAATGGATTCATCACCTCAGGTTTGCTCTCCAGGAAGAGAAATGCCAAGGAAGTTCAAGTACTCATTCAGCAACTGATTTTTTGCTTCTGTTATCAGGAATCTGTGTAAGCTGCAAAGCTCTGTGGGGAAGCAGAGCTTGCTAGGTGGCTGGAGGGTTGCCTTTCCCTGCTTCCTGCCCTCCCCGCCTGTTTGGCAGTGAAGTGGAAGCTATCACAGCAGGCAGCGGCTGAGCTGCCTTTGCTGGCAGAGAGGTTTTCTCCTCCAGGCTGCAGCTCTGGCCTGGTGGGCATGTCAGTCACTTTCTGTGCTGGCCATCCAGAAGGCTCCCGTCTCTGCATGTTTGTATCCTTGTGTATTGAGCACAAGTGGATTTGCCAGGGATGCTAAATGACACTAGACTAAAGCTTTCTGTGATGGACAGGTGTCAAAATTGTTTCAGCCCTGTGAATGATAGCAGGTCTCCCTACATGACATTACCACTTCCTTTAATTGCGGGTTTCTCTCTTGCTGTGTGTGTGAGGGCTGGAACAAGAGGAGCAGTGTCACTTTATGCAGTTACTAGAACATGTAGGGAAAACCTTCCTCAGAAATAGGAGCTGGTTCCTGTTCCCTCACATTTCTCTTGCTTGCTTCTTAGACTTTGATGGAGTCCTTTACCATATTTCAAACCCCAATGGAGACAAGACAAAAGTGATGGTCAGTATTTCTCTGAAATTCTACAAGGAACTCCAGGAACACGGTGCTGATGAGGTGAGTAAGCATCTCCAGGCCTTCTGCCTACAAATACTGTGTTGGCAATGCCCTTGTGATGTTGATGGATCTAACATCTGACCCTTAGAGAAGCAGCTGTGCTCCCATCTCACATTGGTCACAGCCCTGTGCCAACCAGGAGTCCCACGTTGCTGAAAGACAAGGCCAAGTGTGTTCACGCTTTCTCATGAAAAAGTATTCATCTTGTATGACCCTGCAGCCTGAAAGGCAAAAGGCACCACTTAATTTTGCAAGTCCAAAATGAAGCCTGGCCATGCAGAAATAGTTTCCCTGACTGATGTGTTGAGCCCGCAAGTGAAGGAAGGCACCAAGACAGATCTGTGGTGCTTCTCTTCTGATTCTTAACCACACTTGAGAGCAAGTGCTGGGCTCCTGCTGCATGTGCAGACCTTGGTTTGCAGACTGGTTCTCTTTTCACTGCTGCTGTGTGAAGTTGCAGGCTCGGTTCCTGTTGACTGGGCCCTGTGGTTGCAGAGGGCCATTTATGGTAGAAAGAAGGAGCCTCTCTGAGCTGTGGTTGGATGGTGAGGCAGGAAGTGTGACTCAGTTCCTGAGTCAGTTTTCAAATCTCCGCACAGTAGCAAATGGGGTTCACCCAGGGCTTTTCAGCAGGCTTTTGCCTCTGGGTGTCTGTCCTTGGAAGAAAACAAGGAAACTGCTCTATCAGTTTATTGTGAGTCTGGTGAGAAATAGTTATTTGAACCCAAAGTGAATTCCTGTGAATTTCCACAAGACTCACCTAAGTCAGAAGAGATATGATTGAGTGTCCTGCTTTTCTGGTTCCTGAATGCAGAGCTTTCTAGGAGCAGCATTACCCACCACTGAAGACAGTGCTGCTGGCTTGAGGAGTGTCAAGCATCCCAAATGGTGGAGCCTTCCCAGCATGTTTAGTGAGGTTCAGTGCAGTTTGTGATCCCAAGAGAACCCCTGTGGTGGGCGAGTGGCTGACAGCACTTGTACACCAGCAGCCATTGTGGTAGTGGTGGAAGGTAACTTCCTATAAACTTTGAGAGGAAAATGGGATCTGTGCAGGACTGCCTTGGAAGTGCTGACTAAATAGAAATTACATTTTTAAATCTCCTGTTGTCGTAATGTTGCTTTCTGTACTTCCCTGCAGACGATGTTGCTTGTTTCTGCTCTGTCTTTGGTGAAACCCCACTGTGAGGAACGCAGAGTGGGGTTCCTGCTAAGACAGGGCATCTTCCTGTGCTGCTGCAGGCAGGCTCTCTGCTGAGAGGAGGTTTTGGCATGCAGAGAGCCTGTGTATCCTTTCCACATGGTAGTGGGTGTCATCCCAGGAGGGCCAGTTCTGCCACAGCATTGTTGTGTTCTTCTCTGTGAAATACCTCCTGTTCCCGGCCCCCTCATTGACACAGAGCTATGGCTCAGTTGGAAATTGCCATTGATGTAAAATTCAGCAGTGATTATGTTTGAAGAAAGGTTTTTGCTGTGCTGTAGGCGGTTCTGCTTCTGGGAGGCATCCAAGCTGCCTGGCAGTCTCCTCTCGCTCCCCATCTGCCCGTGCAGTAGGCTGAGACAGTGTGTGATCACCA
The DNA here is from genome assembly GCA_013399195.1 of Dicrurus megarhynchus. NCBI lineage: Eukaryota > Metazoa > Chordata > Aves > Passeriformes > Dicruridae > Dicrurus > Dicrurus megarhynchus. The sequence goes on along the minus strand of VXAD01004198.1, from coordinate 33,883 downwards.
GGCCACGGTGTGCTCTGAACTTGCCGTCCTGTGAGGAGAGGGACTGGGCACACTTTGCATCTGCCTTTGAATGGAAGCAAAAGTGGTAGCCCTCAGATCTGTTGTGTCAGGCTCTGCTGATCTGCTGATAGTTCTCTCCTTTGAAGGTATGAGCTATAAGGCTTCTTCCCCACACAAATCTGACTAGCAAGAACTTGAAAAAGTTCCAGGTTTGAGTCCTCTCCTCCAGTCTGTCCCGTGTCAGTGGAGTTCAGGAAGCCCTCCCCAGAGCAGGAACAGCCAATAGTTCCAGACGATGATGACTTAATATTTGTCTAAGTTCTCTTAAACTAGGGGAGGCAGGTGCCGTAATTTGATACTTCTAAAAGAAGACCAAACATGGCCTAGGTTGTGCAGGAGGAAACAACTCTTGATAGCTTGTGCTCTCGATGTTTAATTTCTTTTCTAGGTATTGAAGAAAGTCTATGGAAGCTACTTGGTAAATCCTGAATCAGGTAACCCTGCAATAACATTCACTCTGTGTCGGTGTGTGTGAATGCAATTCCAAAATTACTGAAGTCACCTGAGAAATGCTCATATGAAGGCTGCACTTGAAGAGCTTGATATCTGAGGCTCTCTATACAATTAATGGCAATTTGAAATTGCCAATTTAAAAGGTGGCTCAGACATGTCAGGGATGAAGTAGTTTGCAGCACAAGCTGTAATTCTTTATGCAGTCCTCCTCCGGGAAGCCTCTGTTCCTCACGGTTGGGGTCTTTGTTCTTCTCAAAGATGCTTTGTGAGACACGGGAAAACCATGGTTACCTGTGACAACATCTCTTCCTACTCACTGCAAAAAGTTGTGAGCAGTTCAGCCAGCACGTGTGTCTGGGAGCTTGGGAAGGAGCCCCAGGAACGTTGCCATGGTCACGCGCCGAGTTCAGGCATGGCTTTTTGGCAGCACGTGGAGTGGGAAGAACTCACCCTTGGGGCTTTGGGGAGGATTTAAGGCAAAAGTGGGACTGGAGGTGTCTCTTTTAAGAAAATGTTTCTGCTTTCATTAAGGCCCTATGTGGATTATTAAGGTTAGTGGCTGTCCCTTCCCAGGTTACAATGTCTCTTTGCTCTACGACCTGGAGAACCTTCCTGCAGACAAGGATGCCATTGTGCACCAAGCCGGCATGTTGAAGCGCAACTGCTTTGCTTCAGTCTTTGAGAAGTATTTCAAATTCCAGGAAGAGGGCAAAGAAGGAGAAAAAAGAGCAGTCATCCACTACAGGGACGATGAGACAATGTAAGTGTTCAAACAGCACAGGGACAGTGGTCAGTAGTCTGCTCCTGTGCACAGCTGTAGGTTTTGGTGGAAAGTCAGGAAATCCTACTGCTCCATGCTTTGGCAGGGTAATAAAGGGCTGTCCTAGGCTGCCACAAGTATCGCATGAGGGTAATGCTTATGCCTCGGGCTGCTGGGATGTTACACAAGAGTCTCTGTTAGTGGCAGCACTTGTGGCTGCATGCAGGAGAGGAACTGGCCACTCCCAACAGAAATGTTTTGCTCCCTGTCAATACTATCTCAAGGGAGAGGAAATTTTCAGCAGCCAGGCCTGTGAATGGCTGTTGTATCTACTTGACCTTGTCACACAGTTGCTACCTCCTCCAGTTGAACGTCTTAGCTCCAGTTCAGAGCTGGGTTCTCTCTCTCCCACCTGCAGGTATGTTGAGGCAAAGAAGGACCGTGTCACAGTTGTGTTCAGCACAGTATTTAAGGACGACGATGACGTGGTGATCGGAAAGGTCTTTATGCAGGTATGGAAACTGAATTACAGGGGAATGGTCTGGTCCTCAATTCAGATGCCTGCTTTCTTGAAGCGGCATTGCCAAATAAGCTGCTGAAATGAGCACAAAGGCAGTTCAACACATGTAAATGCTTTGCTCCATGCTGCACTGGGATGGAAGAACATGCTAATAGGCATAGACAGTGTATTTTCCTGGCTCTTGCATTGGCATCTGTATTATCAATAGTCTTGCTCATTTGGACAATCAAGCGTATTATGTGTTATAGATGAGAAACACCACAGTGAATACTTTAGTCCCCACATTGAGGCCCTGTAGTGTGGATAGCTATGGTGTAGGGATCACCAGCCAGCTGAGGAGCCAGTTGAGCATGTTGAGGAGGCTGTAAAAGGAGAGGAAGGGTGAGACAATGTCATGCCATGCCTGAGGAGGAGCTGAGAGTGGTCTTCACCTTGAAGTTTCTTCCTGCTAATGCTCAAATGCTGCAGGAAAGACTCAGCAACACAGTGTGACAGCTCTTGAATTTGAGCTTTTTAGAGCTATGAATATACTGAATTTATGGGCTCGAACCAATCATAACACCAAGTTATGGACTCAGCTACCTTTTGCAATTGCTGTTTAGCTGGGAAGCATTGAGAGACTTGTAGTAAACACTGCATGTCTGTGAACAACAGTGTGCAGCCTGTGGAGAATGAGACATCTATGTGCAGCTGGAGAGGCTCAGTGCATGCTGGTACCTGTGTTCATCCGTGCCACTGGCCCACCTCACTCATCTGCTGAAGCTCCTGGGGAGCCTCCTGGATGGGCATGGCCATGCAGCAGGGCCTGCAGCGTGTTCCAGGGAGCTTTAACCCACCCATTCAAGGGTGCCAGGCCATGCTGCTGACAGGCTTATGGACAGCAGGTTACTGGTCCAGTTTGCTGCAGACCAGTTTACCTGTGTTGGGTGTCATCAGAAGAGGGCCTGTTGCAATGGAAGTCTTACTTCACAGCTCTGTTCACTGTGTTCATGAGTTACAGACTGTGCATCTGCTCTGACTTTGAGGTTTTCCCCCACCAAGCATATCCCTCGGCCTGGAATTCAGCTTTTAAAATGGGAAGGGAGGCATGATGTGAACAAAATGGGGTTAGTGAGGCTCCTGGGGAGATGGCAGTGCTTCAAGGCAGCAGCTGTCCTGGAGTCTCCATGTCCCGAATTCTTGGTTTTTACAACAGTAAATCCTGCCTCTGCCCAGCCACAGGAATTTCCATTCTGAGTCACAGTGGCTCTTTCCCTCTAGCTATTGCTCTTGCATAACACAGCTGGGCATGGTGTATGCTCATCTGGGCTCTCATGGAGAAAATGTGACCATTAACTAACCCGTGAAGCCGTTTGAACCATTTCACCCTCTGGCATAAGCAGGCAGAAGTGCAAGCTAAGCATTTCATTAAGGAAACCCCAGTGATCTACTCTGAAAGGGACATGGATGCTCCTGCCTTTCGCGGGGGAAACTGTGCTCAGAGGAGAGGCCAAGGATAGCTTATAATGTGTAGGTTGGGATGGAGGTCACTGAGGCAGAGGGAAGACTGCCCTGCCTTGGGGCAGGAGAATGGTCTCTGGACATTGCCAGCCCCACAAAGAGATGGTCCTTACAGTTCCTGAAATGCAGAGCCAGTACACGTCCTGTGAGGTGGGGGTTGTGCTGCTGTCAGAGGTGGGGGAAGGGATCTCCCTGCCTGAAGGTATTGTTTCAAGGTGTAGGGAAGCACTAAGAGGAGCAAGCTTCACATACAAGCTTCAAACCCCTAGATGCCTCTTGATGCCTGGGCAGACTGCTGGTTGGAGATGGTTTCTCAAATGGTAGAACCTTTACATTAGGTGTGATGGAGACCTTGCAGCCCTTCCCAAGAATTTCTGTTCCTCTGGGGTGATGGGCACTGCCCACTTTCACTGGAAGCATTGAAGTTCCAGCAGGAGCTGTGCTGTCTCGTGTGCTTGCTCAGACTGAGGTGTCCCTTCCATGAAACACCCATGGCAGGGGTGTGACACACTGAAAGCCACCCCAGCTGAGGGGCTGTGCTACAGCCATGTATAAACCCAGGACAGCCATGCATTTTGGGCTGGTTTTGCTGGGACGAAGGGTCACTTTCTGGCTGTTTGGCCTGACGAACTCAATCCATTCAGGGAAACCTGGGCAACCTTCTGCTCATTGCCCTTTGGGAGTGTGGCAACCCCATTTGCTTTCCCATCATGTTGCTGAAGGGTCGCAGTGGGAATCACCTTCATTTTGTCTTGTTCAGGAGTTCAAGGAGGGTCGCCGGGCCAGTCACACAGCCCCACAGGTGCTCTTCAGCCACAGGGAGCCACCCTTGGAGCTGAAGGACACGGATGCAGCCGTTGGCGATAATATTGGCTACATCACCTTTGGTAAGCAGGCAGCTCTGAGACTTGGGGGTGCTTGGGGAGGAGAGAGGTTCCTGCTGCATGAAAAACAAAGGAATGCACCTTCCCTGAGTGTTGAAGTGGGTTGTTGAGGGCTGCAGGGACTCTGGGGTTGCGTTCTGTCTTGTGTGCCCCCTTTGGAGTGTCCCTTTTCTGTATCAGGTCGCCTCAGCTCTGCTGTGGGCAAGAAGATGTGGAAGTGGACAGTGAGCTGTTTAGTGTCCGCCTACAAAATAAGTTCAGTATTCAGAAGCAAAGGGAAGAGTGGCTTTGCTGTGATGTTGTGGGAACTGGAGGTTTCTTGTGAAAGTTTTCATGCAGCTGTACTTGTATGTTTTCAGCTGCAGGGAGCTGTGCAGTGCTTGATCAGCAGGGGCAGTCAGAGAGCAGCAGCAGGGCAGTGCATGCTGCTTCTCCAACTTTGCCTCTTTGCTCTGGGCCTGACACTGATGAGCTACTTTCCCCTGCCTGCAGACCTGGTGGCCAGCAGAGTCATGACTTCCCCTTGGGTTGCAGTGTTGAGGAGTCCAAACCCTGCCCTGTTCAAAGGAATAGGTCTCTTCCAGATGGTTGGGTGTGTTATTAGGGTGTCTCAGGCCAGCATTCCTGTATTTTGGACCTCAGAGATGGAGCACAGACACTGCAGGGAAAGGTGAAGGTAGCATTGCCCTCCTCCTGTGCTGGGAATGGTGCCTTGAGGCCTGGGCAGCTGTCAGCTGTGGAAAGAAGAGGTCTGGGATGGCACATACTTTGTTCTTGTTGAGACTAAATTTCCCAGTTATCTGATCTGACAGGCTCAGGTGAGATCATCACCCAAACAAAACGTTCTTTCAGCCCTTGGATCTGGAACACGTAGCAGAGCACCAGCTTATGGAAAGAGCAAGCTACCTGCTTGTATCCAAGTCTGTCTGTGTTACAGGGCCAGCAAGCTGCCAGGCAAAGATCCACAACCAATTTCAAGGGCCCAGGGCAGACTGGATCTTGAAATTGGTTGAGCAGCCTGGGCACCCTGTTCTGCCTCCCACCTTGCTCCTCCAGTTGCATCTCCCAAGCACAGATACAGCATCATGCCATTTCCTACAGTGCCATTGTTTCTGGGCACCTGGCCTTGCCTGCATCCTGCAGAGTGCACAGGCTGCTCTGGGAAACATGGAAAAATGCTCTTAAGCCTTGTATTTAAAATCACAAGTGCTGCTTAATCTTGGTATTGTCGAGAGTAAAGCGTTCGTTATAGAGAGCAAGGCAGGTTCAACACAGCACACCCTGAAGCCTCCAGCACTGATCCTGAAGGCCTTGGGCAGCCTCAGGAGGTACTAATGGTTTGTGTCGGCCTCTTCTTTCAGTGCTGTTCCCCCGTCACACCAATGCTGCAGCCAGAGACAACACCATAAACCTGATCCACACATTCCGGGACTACCTGCACTATCACATCAAGTGCTCAAAGGTAGGAGGGCCAGGGGACACAGGGTGGCTTCAGCACATCTAACCTGGGTGCTGAAGGGGAGAAGCAGGAGACAGGGGTGCCCCTGAGAATTCATTAGGGTCTGCCACTGCCCTCCCCAGTCATGCAGGGGTGGCAAGTGATGCATCGTTGCCTTCTCCCTGCTCTTGGACACAAGACTTTTCTTTCCATTCTAGCAGTGAAGTAGGATTTTTCTCTTTTGGATCTGGTTTGTTTCCTTTCTGAAAACAGAAATGAGGGTAATTGTTCAGAGTGACCTGGCTTTGACATGTCCCCATTTTGTCCTAATGAAACACAGGCCTATATTCACACGCGTATGAGGGCGAAAACGTCAGATTTCCTCAAGGTGCTCAACCGTGCCCGTCCAGACGCAGAGAAGAAAGAAATGAAAACAATCACGTGAGTAGCAAAGCAGGGCCTGGCTCTCTGGGCTTCTCTGCCAGCCACAAGCTCGGTCTTGCTCAGTTTGGCATACTGCAGTCAGGGCAGGTCAGGGTGCCACGGGGGTGACCCACAGCTTACTGCCTCAGATGTCCTGTGAGGAGCTGGGTCTGAGGTAAAACCCTGTGCTGGCAGGTCCTTCACAAAAGGCGCATACATGGCCTTGCCAGCCCTGGTGTCTCCATTTTCCCCCCACCAAGCCCTTGGTGGCATTCCTGGGGCTTTTTCCCTGTTACATTAGAGCTGGCTTGTCTAGCTTTGGGGGCAGCTCCAGCTCACAGCAGGGAGGGGAGCCAGGTCTTTCCTTGGGATTTGTGGGTTCTGGACCAGGTCTTGCTGCCCAGTGTATCTGCAGCTGCTTAGTCACTGGCTGCCCTTGGCCAGCTGATGGTTGGGGCCAGGCCACCATGCTGGCTGGCTCCCTCTCGTGAACAAGCAGCCCACAGTGAAGTGGATGGAGGAGAGCAGCTGTGTGAACCTTTCACTCGGGTCCCTTACCTTCTGCTTATCCCAGAGCCCCTTGGTGTCCTTTTTTCTGTTTGTGCTGTCATGTGCCCTTTGCATTCTCCTTTGGGACAGGAGGGTTGTCACCTCTGCAAAAGCTAGCCCCTCCGCATAGCCCCGTGACTTGGTTCTGCAGCCACAGACCCTGTGAGCCGCAACCCAGCAGTGCGTGCCTGGCTTTGAGAGCTTGGCTGTGTGTACCCCACCACAAGCCCCACAGCCCCCTGGGGCTGTGCTGACCCCTCTCCGCATCCTTTCAGGGGGAAGACGTTCACAACCCGTTAACGCCGGGTCACTGAGGCCGCTGTGGAGGACGAAGGTTGGGGCACTTGCTACCCGATAATCGTAGCTTTTAATGTTGCACCTCTGTGGGCTCATAAGGAATTCAAGCAATCGGGGTCTGTTTGTACGACAGTTGGGGGAGTAATCTGCAGAAACGAGCTGTGCTTGCGAGGACTCGATCGTTCCAAGAAACAAAACTTTAATTCCAGTTTGATTGACTTAATTTCTTTTCTTTTTTAATTTTTTTTTTCTTTTCAAGCTGTTTCGCTTTGCAATATGTTACCGGAAATAAGTTGCAGTATTTCTTATGAGAATAATGCAATATTAACTTGTTTTCTTCTGAGTATTTGAGTTCAAAACTCCTGTATCTGAAGAAATACTGTTGGGGTTCATTAATAAAGAAGATCTTTCTATCTTAAAGGGCTGTGGGGCTTTGGCTTGTCAATGCACGTGACCTTGCCGTGGAAGGAATGTTTGGAGTCACAGCCCCAAGGGAGATAATTCCTGTATTGTGGAACATACAACTTCTGGTGAACTTAGGGGTGCAGTACCCAGATCTGGGAATAGCCTGTTCTGTTAGGGAACTCCTGGACTGTACAGAGCAGGATTCTCCTACCTTCAGCTAGCAACCTGCACCCTTCCCTCCTACCCTGACCCCCTCAATTCCCCCTGGCAGGGAGAGCTAGGATGGGAGTCTCTGCCACTGATCCTCAGGCCATGGTTGGATGCCGGGGAGATCCCTGAGGAGGGAGCACAGCTCCCCAGGTCCTCTTCCCCAAAACAAGCAGAGTAGATGGCATCCAGGTAAGTGAAATAATTTATATAATTAAAGACATCTTCATACAAAACCCCCAGCTCAGCCCCTAGGTGGTGAGGGCAAAGCAGGGCAGGCTGGAAAATTACAAAGCACGCACTGGAGAAGGGTGGTGAAACCATGTCCCTCGTCCCTCTGTACACAAGGTGCAGGGCCATCCCTTGACACAGTTCTAGCGATCGGGGCGCTGGACGCAGAACACTTTGGCTTGGTGGTCGCCAGAGGTGGTCACCACAATGGAGGCATCCCTGTGGGGAGACAGGGCTCAGAGGTGGGGTGGGGGCTTCTAGTATCCCTAACCATCACCCCCAGCGCAGCTCTGAAGTGCTGCACTTCCCCTTGAGACCCTCAAGTCTCAGCATGGACCTAGGTCTGTCCTGCACCTTGGGACCAGGCCCCAGGGGCACTCAAAGGAGCGACAGCTTGTGATTTGAGCTCCTAGGCTGGAGGCCCCTGTCATCACTGCTCCCTCCACCCAGCAGGGAAGGGGGCTAGAGGTTGCCCGCTCACTTGTTGACGGCGAAGTCGAGGATTTCAGCGGAGTGCCCTCGGTACTCGCTGATCATCTTCCCCGAGCGGGCGTCCCAGAGCCGCACGGCCCCGTCCAGGCTGCAGGTGTACACCACGGCCGAGCTCTCCTCCCACAGCAGCTGCACGATCCCTGACTGGGGCAGCGGGAGACCAGAGTGGGGACCTCCAGCAAGTCTTAGCTCCCCACATGTGCCCCCACCCCCTCATGGTGTCCACCATGTCCCCAGGAGAGACAGACCCCAGGGCCAAGCACATTCGCTGTGCAGAGACTGTGGCTGCCCTTTGGGGAAGCCCAACGCTAAGGAAGAAGTACAAATCGGGAACTGGCCCTTGGGCTCTGAGGGAGATCCTCCAGCAGGCCCAAAGGGAGAGGGGGTAGGGCTGTACCTCGTGTTGGCACTTATGCCTCAGGCTCTGGGTGGAGAGGTCATAAATAGCCAGTGTGCCATCCAGGTAGCCCACAGCAGCCAGTGGCATCCTGCAGAGGGGGGAACAGGCATTACATGGGACATGGGGAAGCAGGGATGGAAACACGTAAAGGTTCCAGGTAAAAGGCAGACCCTATGCTGAAGGCTGCACTGTATTGAGAAGATGAGGGACAACCCAATGGCTGGAGCCATCAAACATCCTGCTTGGGAAACCCAAGAGTACAGCAAGGCAGCAATCAGCCCATGGTTTGTGAAGAAAATGACAATGTCCTGGCAGGAAGACAGCTGTCTGGAGAGTATCCCAGCCAAACAGTGGTCCATCAGGCTAGCCCAGAATCCCAACAGTTGCAGGGAGGACTGAGCAGCTGGTGTCCCTTGGCCTCACACCGAAGTTATCTGGGATCTTCACACCCAGCCGGGGAGGATGGAGGCAAGAGAAATGCAGCAGATTGAGCGCATGGGATGCAAATGGATCTGTGTGATGAGCCCTGTGAGATCTAGCACTGAAGAGGGGCTGTCCCAACACTCACACATTACAGAAGCCCAGTGACTCCACCGAGTTGGACTCTGCCTCCTCGCCCTCACCGATGGGTGTCTTGGGGGTCACACTCTCCATCTTGAACACGCACACCACCTGGGCAGAGGGAGGGTGACTATACCCCGAGGGAAGGAGACCCAGATGCACAGAGGTCCCGTTCTTACTCGGTACCGACCCTCATCAGAACAAGGCCCGGCCCCAAATCCTCAGCTCCTGGGAGCAAACGAGGGAACTTCCTTCCAGGAGCCAGTCAGGATCACCCAGCCCGCGCTCCACCCGCAGCGCGAGGGCACCGCCTGCCGGCCGCTGATGGCCGCACACCGGCCCTGGGTTTGGGGTTCCCCAGCGCTCCTGGCTCTGCCCCCGGCCCAGGACAGGGGTTTGGGGGGTCCCCAGCACTCCTGGCTCTGACCCCGGCCCAGGACAGGGGTTTGGGGGGTCCCCAGCGCTCCTGGCTCTGCCCCCAGCCCAGGACAGGGGTTTGGGGGATCCCCAGCACTCCTGGCTCTGACCCCGGCCCAGGACAGGGGTTTGGGGGGTCCCCAGCGCTCCTGGCTCTACCCCCGGCCGAGGACAGGGGCTTGGGGGTCCCCAGCGCTCCTGGCTCTGCCCTGCCCACACAGACCCACCTTGCCCGTGGCAGAGTTGACCAGCTTGGCGTGACAGTCCACAGAGCCCGTCATGATCAGACTGCCATCCTGGTTGGTGGCCACACACGTCAAGGGGTCCTGATGGCCATCCTGGCCTGGGGGGTGAGCAGCAGGTATGAGCTTTATGTGTCCTCCCCACAGAGACCCAGTGAGCCTCGAAACACACCCTCCTGCAGCCTCCACCCTACCCAGCTCTGCCAGCACCCCGGCAAGCAACAGCCACCGGTGGGAACAGAGAAACCCAGTGCCAGGCTGCCTCCTGCCCTCAGAGGATGCCTCCTCTCCACCCAGGCAGAGGTCAAAGCCCACTAGAAGGGGCTGTTCGCCAGTTAGGGAGTACGCCAGGTGATAAACCTCTTCCTTACCTTTCAGGACATGCAGCGAGGTTCCCTGCTTTAGGTCCCAGATGCGCATAGTCCCGTCCTCGTACCCCACGACTGCTCGCTTCCCTGTGTGAGACAGAGACAACAGATAGAGACAGGGCCCTCCTCATCCCCCCAACGCCCATTCAGCACAGACTGGTAGAAGCAGGAGGGCAGATGGCCCACACAGAGCTAGTGACATTTCCCCCTCCAGAGAGGCCCCATGCCTCACCATCAGGCAGGATCCTGCCACATGTGGCTGGGCATGCTGGACCCTGAAAGGTTTTGCAGTCCCCACTGGGGATCTTCCACATCCAGGTGTTGCCATCAGCTGTGCCTGCCAGAAGTACGTGGGCTTGAGGGTGCCACTCCATCCACTGGGCAGAGAGAGGGACAGGCAGCGTCACAGAAGTGTCACCCCACTTCTGGCTGGGGAGCTCCCCTCAGCACCAGGGGTTCCACCACTCACCTCCAAGTCCCCAACCTCGAAGGACCACACTTCCTCCTTGGCATCCACCCGCCACACTTTGATAAGCCCAGACATGTCACCTGTGGCCACGAACACAGAGTCGTGACTGAAGCCAGCACAGGTGACTGAGTCCTTGTGTCCTAAAAACATCAGAGGACAGAGACTGCTCAGGCCAAGCTATGGAAGATGGGCAGGAGCACAGCATCAGCTGGAGAAAAATGTATCCAGACAGACACAGCTGGGAGGTGACACAGCTGTTCACTGCACCTCACCTGAGCACTCAAACAGGAGCTCCCCATCGCTCACACGCCACACGAAGGCCTTGTCATCCTCCCCGCCTGTCACTGCCAGCGTGTTGGTCTTGGGGTCAAGGCTCACACAGAAGACAGAAGCTTCAAAAAAGAGTGAGGAGAGGCTACATGGCTACGGTGCCGATCACACCTCACCTGACATTCCCACGGGATCCAAACCCCATGTGGCACTGGGTCTGGGTGGGATGTCAGCAAGCTGACCTCCCAACCCAGCCCAGTGGGAATCAATTCTTCACGTGGGGGAGGAGCAGCACAGGCTTTCTGCTGAGCTTAGGGCCAGCTGCCATGATGGGAGGCCAAAAGGGCTCCTCCGCCGGAGCATAAGGCAAAAACAAGCCCAGGGCAGCTCTGAGTCCTGACGGCTGTCCCAGGAAGGCTGGGAGACAGCAGCCTGGCAAGGCCCTCCACACCCCTGGACTCTGCAGAAAGCCAAGATGAAACCAGGTCCCGAGGGGAGTCCCAGCTGCTGCTGCCCGTGCCCAGCACTCACCCGAGTGGAGGGAGAACGTGACCTCACTGTCATCCTGTGCCTCCATGCCGTCCTCCACCCCCTCGTCATCCTCCGACTCCCAAGCCTCGGCATCGGGCTCTTCTGCCCCCTCATCCTCAAAGTCCACGTCCTCCATCTCCTCGGCCAGGTCATCTGCAGAGAGCGAAGGTCAGGGCACGGCTCGCGGCCTGCCCGGCTCGGCCCTCCCGGGGCGGCTGTGGGCTCGGCGGGACAGCGGGGGTCCCCGCGGGACGGGGCAGCGGGGGATGCGCGATGCCGCCGCGGCCACGAGACCCAGAGCAGGGAAACCGCAGGAGAACGGGGCGCGACGAGGGGAGAGGCCGCGGGCCGAGGGTATGCACCGGCCGGGCCTGGCACTGGGGTGGGGCCGCAGCGCTCCCGGTGCCCCGGCGGGAGGCCGGAGACCCCGCAGGCCCCGCCCGGTGCGCGGCGCAGGGTCCCCCGTCTCACCCGGCCCGGGCGGGCCCAGCTCCACCACCTCGATGATCTCCTCGTCGCTGTGCAGACCCAGCGCCCCCGGGCCCTCCCCGGGCTCCATGCCGACCCACCCCGCTGCCGCTGCC
>VXAD01004197.1:1928439-2032891 GCA_013399195.1 Dicrurus megarhynchus | reverse complement strand
GCGGCCAGCAGGACCAGGGAAGTGATTCTTCCCCTGTACTCGGCACTGGTGAGGCCACACCTTGAGTGCTGTGTCCAGTTCTGGGCCCCTCAGTTCAGGATGGACGTGGAGATGCTTGAACGCATCCAGAGGAGGGCAACAAGGCTGGTGAAGGGCTTGGAACACAAGCCCTGTGGGGAATGTCTGAGGGAACTGGGGTTGTTTAGCCTGGAGAAAAGGAGACTCAGAGGTGACCTTATCGCTCTCTACAACTTCCTGAAAGGTGATTGTAGTCAGGTGGGGGTTGGTCTCTTTTTCCAGGCAACAACTGACAGAACAAGAGGACACAGTCTTAAGCTGTGCCAAGGAAAATATAGGTTGGATGTTAGGAAAAAGTTTTTCACAGAAAGAGTGACAAAATTTTGGAATGGTCTGCCCGGGGAGGTGATGGAGTCACCATCCCCGGACGTGTTTAAAAAGAGATTGGATGTGGCACTCAGTGCCATGGTTTAGCTGAGGTGTTGGGGCATGGGTTGGACTCAATGATGGTGAAGGTCTCTTCCAGCCTGGTGATTCTGTGATTTAATGTAAGACACACTCAAGCATTAGTTGTTAACAGCCCAACTATGTTATCTGACTGCTACAACACAGATCAAAGCATATAATCCAGTTCCTTCACCAGCAGTTTGAGTCCAGACAATCAAATTAAGGTTCAAAAGGATCCATTTTCTTTATTTACAGCCATACTGAAGTGGATTAAAATGACATGGATATGAATACTAACAATCTGCAGATAATTTTCAGTTCCTTCTGCATCTCACCACTGTGACCACAGTGGCACTACTGTGATGACAGGGTTAGATAAGGAAGGCAAAATGCAGAGAGGAATTTGTTTTTGAGGATTTTCCATTAATCTCTGACTCTCCATATACATCCACAAGTGGTCAAATTTGCTTACAGTTTCAAGGGCAGAGCACAATTAAGAGACCCCAAGAGCCTGGAAGTCCCAGCTTCATCTCATGGCCTTTGTCTTGGCATGGGCACCTTTGCTATCTCTCAGTCCAGCTGTGGCACTACCAGATGTTTGTGATATACCATAAAGGCATCAGTGCCTCAGAAAATCCAGCAGGCATCAAGTATCAAATTGCACTCCCTCAACAACGCAGGCTAAAAGATAGAAAAGAAGACCAATAGCCCCATCCGACTCCCCCCAAACTCACACACACCTCAAACATAACAAAACAAATTATACTTACACTCCAGTGCCTACAACAAAGTTTCATATGATACGAAACTGAGCCTCTTTCCTGAAAAACTAGTCGGCTCACTAGAAGATGACCCAGAACAGATGTTGGCCATGCTGCTTGGTACACCACTGGAAGACACCACCACAGCAGTGGCAGGACAGCTATATGAAACAAAACTTAATCCTAAATAATAGTGTGAGCTACAAACCGCATAATAAAACTTCCATTATGTAATACAGCTCTTAAGAGCCAGTTGTGATGATGAGCAGCCTTTATGCTCACGCTGCAGAAGGGAGCTGAGCGTTGGCTGCAGAAGCAGGGTGTGTATTCCAACTGTCTTCTGACAGCTGCACTTCTCCACATTCCTTCAGGCTAAATCTGCCCATCTCCTCCTACAGGTACGCTCCAGCAAGCCTCTGAACACTGAATTTTGAAAATTCAGCTAGACTAGCTTCTCTCAGAGGAGGTGAGCACATACTAATTTCCCCCTTGGCCAGCCCCATCAAAAGCAGCAAAGCTTCAGGAGGCATGAGTCAATACATGCTTTTCAGGTAGGTTTCATGCTCTTTAGCTCTCTATGTTGAAAAGTCCTTTACTCCACTAATAACCCCTTGCAGAGTAAGGGCAACTAAAAGTCAGTAACACTACTGGAATCCAACTCAAACCAATGAGTTATTTTATTACAGTTCCTTAAAAGCTTAGAAATTAAAATCAGCTGTATTTTAAAGATCAGTTTGAGCTCTTTTTCCATACAGGAGGCAAATCCCAAATTTTCAGCAGATACTAGTGACCAATTTCTCCCCTAGGAATTTAAAGTGCACCTCTAAGTCCTTATTTGTGCTTTCCAAGAAGTGCTTGTAGCTAGAAATCAGAAGTACAGGAAGGAAAAACTACAATGAATAATTAGATGGAGCAGCTGCCTTTCAAGAAGGGTCTAAAAGGTTTGGGAGCCTTCAACTTGGAAAACAGATGCCTGGATGATGAGCAAGAGCAAGGCTGAATGCACAGCTGAATGAGGTCAAGTACAGAACTACTATTTGCCAAGCCCTGTAACAATAGTTTCAATGAGTGTCCCTTTTCCTAGTAGGAAATTCATTTAAGAAGTACTTTTTTACACAGCACACAGACAAAATCTGAAATCTGTTGCCACAGGAGACTGCAGAAGATGACAGATTCAAAAGGGAATAGACAAATCCACGGAAGACAGATCCAAACCAGTAATTAAATGGAATAAAAAGGGAGCTACACCCTAAAATCTCTGATCCAAGTGGTCCATATGTTGGGGAGGCATGAAGTGAATAGACCTCAGACAGTGGGCAGGCTTGTGGCCCTTCCTGGCACAGCACCTGCCACCATCTGAGACAGAGTACAGATACGGACAGACACTTGTCTTACCCATCTGATGTCTTTCAGTCTTGCAGACACACGTATTTCTGCAGATACAGTTACCAAGAGCTCAATTAATAAATGGAACACCACTTTGGTCTGTATCGGAAGATGAACAAGGCAAAAGCTTTTATAAAAGTGCAAGAACCATCTTTATAAAGCAAGACAACAAAATTCATTTTAAAAAATCCTCAAAGAAATACTTGCATTCTTCCAGCAGAATAAATTCAGGACACTAAAGGGATTTTCAATCTTGCTAATCTTGACAAAAGTTTTTTTGAAATAAAACCAGAATGTCAGCATGGCAGCAATATTTTTTTTTCCTATTTCATATTAAATAAATGAAATATTCATCATTCTGTATAATCACCACTTAATTGAGTTTTAACCGCTACCACATATCTGGGGGCAAGCATGAAATATTAATTACCTAAAACCTACACAAAATGTATAAAACATTTCAGACACATGATCTCTAACCCTACAGGGTTTGAGAAGCAAACCGTCCAATCCATCAAAACACCTTCTCCAAGTTCATACGTGGAAAAGTTATGCAGTATTCAATACCCCATTAAATATTCAGACTTCCTCTGTATAGCTGCAGCCAAAGACTACAAACCCCATCATTCTGCAGATTTATAAATCCATAAACAACCACAAAGATGATCTTGTATCTGCAAGACACAGACCATCCAATTAAACACAAAACCACTACAAGTAGCAGGAACATCTCCTCTCACCCATGCAAAGGTCCCACTGAATTTTATGGCATGACAACTGGCTAGATGAGGATTTAGAAACATGTTCCATTTTGAGCAACACTGCCCAAACAGCAACATAACACATGGATAGGGCTGTGTGGTAGCTAATTGAGGGTGCTTTTCATGAAAGCATCATGACAAAATGTGCAGAGTTTGGCTGGGGTAGAGTTAATTTTCTTCACAGAAGCTAGTTTGGGATTTGTGCTGGAAACAGTGTTGATAACACAGGGATGTTTTAGTTGTTGCTGAGCTGTGCTTACACAGTCTCAAGGCCTTTTCTGCTTCTTGTACCACCAATGCCAGTGAGGAAGGCTGGGGGTGAACAAAAAGTTGGGAAGATATAGTCAGGACCGCTGATCCTAACTGTCCAAAGGGATATTCCACATCATACGGCATCATGATGAGCATATAAAGCTGGGAGATAAGAAGGGAAAGGGGGATGTTCAGAGTGACGACATCTGTCTTCCCAAGAAACCACTATGTGTGATGGAGCCCTGATTTCCTGGGGATGGCTGAACACCTGCCAGTCCATGGGAAGTGGTGAATGTACTCTTTGTTTTACTCTGTTTGTGTGTGCAACTTTTGCTTTAGCTGTTTGACTGCCTTTACCTCAACCCATGCTTATTTCTGACTTCCACCACTCTGATTCCCTTCCCCATTCCACTGGGTGAGAGTGAGGTAGAGGCTGTGTGGTGCCTTGCTGCTGGCTAGAGTTAAACAAAAACCATCCTTTTTGGGTGCCAGCATGGGGTTTGAACATTTGGAGGTAAAAACAGGTTAGATTGGAAGGGGCTGGATGGAATTTACAGCTATTATTGCTGTACTTGGCTATTCATCAGCAGGCTCCTGTGCCTGCAAGGCTTGCTTGCCTCACTGTCTGTCAGAGTCTGGTGCTCATTACTGGCTGCTTTTTACTTTCACTGCTTCCTGTACTGCTTATCATCTTACTCTGCTGTGACTGGGAACATTTTGATAACAGGCATGGCGATGGGCCTGGGCTGGCAGATGACCAGAGCATCGCTGCTGTGCTGAACAAGCTGGAATTCCAGTGTGAACTCAAGTCAAAGGGACTGTCACCTGTGGATGAGTCCACATGGAGCAGAACACTCCAGAGCACCTGTGGCTGCAGATAAGCCCATGCCAGAGCAAGTACTGTGGCTGTGTTTATGTCTGTGCTGCAGCAGGTGTACCTCCAAAGGGATCGTGGCCAAGGGATAAAAGGCCATGCTGGAACAGGTGCACCTCAGAGCAACTCTGCCTGTGGGTAAGTCCATGCCACAGCAGGTATATCCCTGAAGAAACTGTGTCTCATAGATAGGGCTCCACTTGGAGCAAGTACAACCCTAAGGAACTGCAGTCTGTGGATAAATCCAAGCTGCAGCAGGGTCAAGTTCACTGCATTATTAAACACTACGGTCTGGTCCGAAGGGACAAGGGGTGTAGATTGTAATGGAAATACTTTTAAATTGCTGTAACCCAGAATTTCAGTTGCATGTTATGGGAATTACTACAGCAGAAACCACTTGAACCAACAGAGGACAAGCCTTACAAGAAGCAGTACCAGTGCAGCGGTGACCTGACCCGAGCTGGTTGTGCTGCCCAATAATTCCACACAAGTAATTCCAGACCAACTCTCCTGAGTGCTCCCCGTAAGAGAAGGAACCCCTAAGTCATGGACTGAATGAACCCAGTGTTCACTGACTAAGGGAAAGATATCTACATGTTATACCACAGGAGGTGGGTGAAGGGTGGTGAGGGTTAATGAGGATGTGCAGGATAGTGTGAGACCTGAGCATGATGTAAATGGGATGGAATCAGTGGTACAGAATGCGCTGATCTTGGCTGGGGTAGCATTAATTTGATTCACAGTAGCTAGTATGGGGCTGCGTTTGGGATTGGGGCTGAAAACACTGCTGATAACACAGGGATATTTTAGTCATTGCTGAGCTGTGCTTGCTCAGAGCCAACGCCTTTTCTGTGTCTCACACTGCCGCACCAGGGAGGACACTGGGGGTGCACAAGAAGCTGAGAGGGGACACAGCCAGGACAGCTGTCTTCAAGTGACCAAAGGCATATTCCGTACCATATGGTGTCATGCTCAGAATATCAGGTGTGGGAAAAAGGAGGAAGGGAGAATATTCAGAGTGATAGCATTTGTCTTCCCAAGTAACTGTTACATGTGATGGAGCCTGGGGATGACTAAAGACCTGCCTGCCCTGGGGAAGCAGTGAATTTATTATTTAATATTTATCCCTATAAAGCTGTCTTTATCTCAGCCCATGAGTTTACTAGCTTTTACCCTTCTGATTCTCTTCCCCATCCCACCAGGAGAGGGTGAGTGAGCACCTGTGTGGTGTTTAGTTGCCAGCTAGGGTGGAACCATGACATGAAACATGAAATACTTTTTGTGGCTTTCGGACAAATAAAAGCCTCAGGAAGATGTTTCTCATTTATAACATTTTCTGACAAACTTAGGCAAGCATATGGTGAATCCATAATTTCTAGATAACATTGTGAGTGAACTTTGCTTGGAGTTACAATTCTTTTAAAGACAAATCTCAGATCAAAGCTGCATGGATTTAAATAGAATTTACTTATTTCTTGCAAAATTATATACCCAGGTTCCAGAATCAAGGTGCAGGAGGAACAGGATAGCCCTGCTCTGGCAAATGATGGAGGAGAGATTAACACTATGAGATGGCAATGCCTGTGGTTCCTTAAGGTACAGTGACAACTGTACCACAAGTCAAGCACTGCCTAAGGCTTTTCAGGCCAAGAGGAAACTAGATGTGATCAAGGCCATTAAACAAAGGGGAAAAAGAGAACCCCAGAAGTTAATCTTTCTCAATAGAGGGAAAGAAACTGATATCCAGATCTTTTTACTTTTTTAAAAACAAGGTTTTATTAAAGGCTCTTAAGTTCATTACCTAAAAAAACCCCTCCTAACTATGAAACAGTACAGACTGAAAGAGGAGCCCCAGCCCACAGTCAGAGTGAGCATTGTTTGATGTGAGAACCAACATGTTACATGGCAAGAGAATTCTGCGGTACTTGGTCCTCCTCCTTAGTACTCAGTAAAAGGATATCACAGATCCCTCTTCCTCACCTCTGTTAATGGTAGGATCTGCTCAATTCAATCTATTGAAACCTATCTGCCTTTCCCATGGCTTTTAATCCATAGCTTTCATCCACAGCTTCCAAGACTAGCTATGAACAGAAGCTATAATTTCTCTAACTAAAAGGACATGGGACAAAAATCACAAAGAAATGTGCCCATGCCTGACAGCAGAGCCAACGGCAGAACCCCACTTTCCTGACACTTTAGCCATGGGGCCATACTTTTATATTGCTTCCTATAGAGTATAGTAGATCACACAAAAACACTGGACAGAAAAATATCTCCAAATATATGAAGACATGAATGAGGAAACTGATTATTTCTAATGTAAGACAAGCTCTAAAGAGGTAACTTTTTTCTTTCCAACAACAGTTAAAACTGGGTTACTCTGCACCAAACAAAAAGTCATCCCCATCACCAGGATTCATTATCAACTTTGCCAACAGCCTCATCTGAGAGGCAGAGCTCTGAGGAGGTGGGGAGCTTGGGCTGTGTATCCACCCACAGATGTAATTCCCTCCAGGTCAGGTTTGAGGCTTATTTGCAAGGCACACATGTAGGCAGCTTGTTTCAAGACTGCCTGATAGCAGAACAGAGAATTCTTGGGGGGACACTGTAAAATCCAGCACTATTTATGCGCATAAAATTGTGATCACAGGCTGTAGATGCAGGGTTTCCTCCAAGCTTAAATCCACAGTGTGCAACAAGAAACCCAGAGTGCCAATTCTAAACGTTGGTACAAGGAACTGTAGGGTTGATGCTGCTGATACGCAGGCTTTTATTTGAAAACTCTTCATCTCTTTTCTTTTAGTTTCACAGCATAGAACACTTGCATGGTCTCTCTTACCAACAGAGATGGCAAGTGTTAAACCAATCCTGCTTTACTAGCCCTGTCACCAGCCACAGAAACATAAAATCTGAAAACTGGTCTAGCCCAGAAAAAATGTAAATCACTGGATAATTTAAAAATATTCAGGAAAAAAACCCCAAACAAAGCCAATTAGAGCAGCAGACATAAGAGAGACTTAAGAGAGGAATGTATAAACTCACCACTTAATGTAGCAAACGTCCAGTTCCATAGACATTTCATCAGTTCATATAGATAAAAATTAAAGTAAGTATCTAAGACTGCCTTAAGATGTTCATTAAAGGAAAAGGACAGCACCAAAACCAGCCTCAGCATGAATTCCCTAACCTAGTCCCTATCAGACAGGAAGGAGCTGAGGAAGGTACCATGAACTGGCAAAACAATGTCAGGAATACAACAGCCCTGCAAGAAATCTGGTGCTTAGAAAAGATACTACCAATGCTCTCAGCCTAAATGTTACATGGATCTGTTTTACAACAGTCTGTAAGGCTGGAAAAGGTATACTAGGCATTGCCCTCTCTGCAGCCTCCACTGTAGCACCTTCCCATCTCCCTAGTTACTGGAGAGGAATGGTGATTATTTGAAATACATCTCTCCAGTATTGCCACAGTCCTTGCCTGGATGTGCAACACTCAGGACATTGCCATGAGATGCTCTCAATATTAAAAGGAGGGAAGACAGATTTTTATGAGCTATTTATTATATATAAATATTTCATGTCATCATATGAATTAAATATGTAGCAGCAGGTAAACTCCAGATAGCGCCAGCTTGATATGAAGCTTTAAGGGAAATCTTCTGAGAAACCCACTCATATTAGGGAGTTGGGCACATAACTGTATTTTTCAGATCCTGAAACCATGCTTCCTGCATGCCTAAAGCAAAAACAAAACAAAAATGTTCCTTTGAGGTTTTTTTGCATCTGTTAAATGTCCAAAAGGACACATCTGCAGAACAGAGAGGTATAAGGGGAAGAGAGCAGTAGCAACTGCAGTCAAGATCCACCCAACCCAGCTAACATGCTCTGCCAGGATATGGCAAGTCTGTGTTCAAATCTCCCACCCCAAAGGACTCAAGCCTCTCTCACTCTCCTGGAAGTGAACAAAATTTAACTTCAGGCAATTGAGGGAGACAGAACCTCAAATTTTTGTGCTGGCAGTGTTTCTTTTCAACATTATGCATATATTTATGCATTCTGTGCACCTTCATGAAATGCATAAATACAGGTGCAAAGACCTATTTTCACCAGCATTCTATCTCTATCAGGAGATAGTAGCAAAATTTTTGGGACATTGTGTAAAAAAGCAGCAAGGACAGAATTATCTCTTTCTCCAACACACACAAGCAGATTCCTCAAATTCCTCATGTAAGCACTTCCCAAGACAAGGCCATGCTGTTTAATTGCAACCAACAGACCTAATGTCTCACTCTTTTCTGTCCTTCAGTTTCTGTGTTCATTCCCTGAAGGGGTATAATTGGAATAAACACTGCACATACAGGTCTTTCTCTTCAAAGAGCATCTAAACCACTGAGCCATGGTGTAGCCTTCCACCTTGCTTAGCACGTATTTCCTTTGTACTTTATAAGTGGAAAAGAGGGATAATATCAACAATTGACATAAATCAATTCTAATATACCCCATCTAGGGTAGGAACTCTTTCAGGACTCATCCAGAGGACACAAAGGAGACAAAACTGGCCTCCCACAACCTGGGCAAATGCCAAGCTTTTCAGAAAAGTTCCACTCTCATCACACATTGTAAACCTGGACTTTCAATTCCCTAGCTTTTGGAAGGGCTTAAACAAAAACAGCCTCTGAAAGTTTGAAACTGTTTTGATGTGCTGTTATTTCTATTTTGACCTAATCTACTCAGTGGCATTGACCTAATTTTGCAAAATTTTAGACTGTCTTAGGACTACATATTCAATGAATGATTAAAAGAAAAAAAAAAAAGAAAAAAGGAAAACAAAGAACCTCACACAAGCATTAATTCCCATGGTATTTCAGAGTGCAGCACTATGAAGACAAAAATAAGTGAAACAGATTTACTCAGCTATCCAAAGAGGTGACATGCAGGTGGACGCTTTCATTAGTTCATATTCTACACAAATAAATATTGGCATCACTACCAGGCTGGGGTTAATTAGATCATCAGAAAGTCATTAAGTCTAGTATGCAATCCCAATACAAGAACAGTTGAGTGGTAAATGTGCAAATGCATAAATCAAAAGACTAAGGGTAAGAATCTGGAGGCATCTATTGATATCAGATTCATTACTAACAGGACACACTGAACAAACATTATGCTTACAATTTGATAATTTCACATGGAGAAGAGTCCAATCCAAGAAATTTTCCTCCAGGCCATTCACATGCCTGCAGAGATTCATTCCCTTGACAAGATGCCTTGCTTGGAACTTCCAAAAAAAGTCCATGTTTGTTAACTTCATGAAAAAGAAGGGCTTGTGGTAAAGTGTTTATAGTGAAGTCAAAACAGTTCCCTTATACTGAACTGGAGTAGGAAACTGGGAATCAGAAATCTTAAGTTTCTAATTCTGCTACAAACACCTTGCATGACACTTTTAATATCTTCTGCCCACTTACCCATCTGTACAATGCTATGCATCTGGACTGGATATGACTGGAACATGCTATGACATATTTAATATTGCTTAAGTACTATGAAATCCTTCTGTGAGAGATGACAGACAAGCATATTTTTTGCCATTACAATCAACTGCAAAATCCTGGTTTCCCATAAAAATCTAAGTACTGGCAAGGACTTCTGAAGCATAACAGCATGAATTGTTCTTTATTTGATTACTTGTGTTTGAATAAAGCATGAAGAAATACCATAAATGTACAAATAGATTTAATCTAATTTGGAAGATGGATAGTTGGAGAAGCTGTTACCATGAATACAGCACATATATCAAAGTCCAGGACATCATTAAAACAGAATTTCTCCTCCACAGCAACATAAAGCACTGAAAGATAAAAGAATGGTGATTTTTTTTCAGCAGTTGAAGAGCCAGGTATTGAAGCCAGGCATGCAATGTAGTTTTGCCACCTTCAGCCCATGCTCTAGGAACAGGCATCCGAGTGTGAGCACCTCTGTCCCTGCTGGTGCAGGCAGAGCTGGCAGGCAGGAGCTGTACCTGGCCCAGCGGCAGGACGCCAGCCCTGCCAGCTGTCACCATCATGCTGGCGCCACAGGCACAAATGTGGCACGTGCCATTGACTGCCTGCAAAAACACCTGCCAGGCTGAGGGAGAGTCAGGTCCAGACACATCTGGCAAGCCTGCATAGACATGAGATCAATCCCCTTGCAAGAGTCATTTGTTCCTGCAGATGGCTTCAGAGTCAGACCTCAGTCCTTCCTCAACACCCGGGTGTTTACAACCCTCACGTGAGGCAGTCACCTTCAGGGAGATGTCCAGGGAGTCACCAGCAGGGCTAGAGCAACACTTGAAAATACTGACAGTGAGATTACAAGTGCCATCCCTACCACAGTGGAAAAGGCTGCTAAGCTTTCTCTAGGCAGTATCAGGAAACCCAGTACTAATTGTCCCTTTATAATCTTGCTTCACATCATGTCTAAATGTTCTAGCTTGAAGGAAAGACTTTTTACAAAGGGTTCCTGCTTTCAAGCCTCTCTAGATCTTTTTTAAAAGCCTGCTATGGGAATGTTTCAAAAGGGAAATTTTATTAATTTGGCTCCATCAAGCACTTCCAGACAGCAGGAAATTTACAGACACTGCTCTTTTTTTTCCCTCCTTCAGACTTGCTTTTGGAAATCTATTTAACTGAACTTGAACCTTCATAAGAAATTGAGTATCTTTACAGTCTATTTTCTTCAAAGGGAACAGATGACCAATTAGGATTGGAGTTCAAACTCCAAAACACGGAGCCCATTATGCTCCTTCCCACCAGTGAGAGTTCTGCCATCACATCCAATACAACTGCTATGCTCCAGCTGAGCCCCAGGGTTTCTGTCACAGACTAGCAACCCACATGGTCAAAGCCTGCATCTGGAGGTTTCAGAACAAGGAAGGTAACACACCTACTAAAATAAATCAGATTACACATGCTGCATGTGACAGGCAAGGCAGGCAAAAGTAAAGCACAATCTTGTATGGTGTCTCTACACCAAACATAAAAATTGCCTTCATGCCTTTTTATACCATACTTACACACCTTGAATCATCTTACCCACATGAAACTAAGAATTAATGTTTTTCTTTGATCTTAGGCAGGGGTTTACATACATACCTCTCAATAAAATTGATGAGATACCATTTCAGTTTCACTGGTTTTAAAAAGTTAACATAGTACATGAATTTTGGCTTCCTTCTCTTTTCACTGCTTCACACTTGCCTATCAGTCTAGATAGGATTATCCTTAATGTATCTGTACAGTTGCAAATTCAACAGTTTTCACATTACAGAAGCTCCCAGAACAGCTCTAACACATCCTTACATGCTTTTGCACAAAAGCTCTCAACTTTACTCACATCTTTTTCAAGATGTGTAATTGGAGACTGAAAAATTAAGTCCATTAAGCATCTGAGAATTTACATGGCATCAAAATAATTTCATATTATCCATGATCTGTGCCTGCCCTTGTCCTCTACAGTTCACAGGGTGCTGTGCATGCAGTCTCCTCTGCCTACTTTCCATCTACATTATGCAACAACCATATGTTTATTAAAAACATTCCCCTAACGCTCCTTTGCCCTGACAGCAACAGCAGCATATTCCAGGGTTGATACCCTACTAAAAGGAAGAGGCATAAATACAAAGGAGAAAGGGTCTGTACACAAGGCAGCCAACTGTAACAAGGAGTCACCCATTCTGCAAAGGAAATTCCTGGGTGAAGCTGCAAGCTGAATTCTCAAATCTCTAGTCTAACATACAAAAAGGAGAAAAAGCATGCTAGGCAACAGATATTCACGCAAAAGGCACAGGGTGGAAAACTGTATTTCTTTCAAGGAAAAAGGATTTTAAATTATATTTTTTTAATCTGTATCC
This sequence comes from Dicrurus megarhynchus, assembly GCA_013399195.1. Taxonomy (NCBI): domain Eukaryota; kingdom Metazoa; phylum Chordata; class Aves; order Passeriformes; family Dicruridae; genus Dicrurus; species Dicrurus megarhynchus. The sequence goes on along the minus strand of VXAD01004197.1, from coordinate 2,020,502 downwards.
AACACCTAACTGCAATACATGGGAAATGGATTTATACGGCACTTTTAAGGGCAGATGGTACAGCCTTTCCTTCTGCAAGTAGGGAAAAGTAAAGAAATGATGGGAGAGGCAAAACCCATGTGGGAAGTGGTTGTGCCAGGGCTGAATCATAGATGGAACTGAAGAAAGCCTAGAAAAGAAATAAAAGAGGGAAGTACAGTAAAAAAAAAAAAAACATTTTAAGAAGAAAACAGGGACCCAGCAGCCAAGGAAGTGGAAACTATTGCAAGTCATGAAACCAGTAACGTAGAAAAGAGACAAAAAAGCCATCCTAAGCCAAGAAGAGTGGAACAACAGTCCAGAGCAAGGCTGGGAGGAGGGGGAGGAAACCAGGTCAGAGCCGTAGGTGGAGAGAGGATTATGTGGCAGTTTGAAGATAACGTTGAACAGCTTGAGCTTTGGGCAGCAAGAGATGAGGAGCTGAAAAAGCAATTCAAGGTAGAGAAGACCTTGTAGCTGTAGCAACGAGAAAAGGTGGCAAACTGTACCTTCAGGACAGTGAATGGGAGGGCAAATTAAAACCACACAGAAGAAAAATCTAAAAAACCCAAACCCATAACAAAAAAAAAAAAAACCAGCCGCCACCCAGACTCCAGAAGCTGAGCTGAAACATTTTCTGAGCCAGGACTGACGTTCCCAAAAGAACCACTGGCACTCAGAGAGTTTCTTTCGCTCACTTCCTCTCTGCCACAGCCTTTCATCCAGCTTCCTGCCTTCTCCCAAGCTATCCCGAGCTCACCCCTGCACAGCCTTCTCACGGCTAAGAGACTACAAGGAACGGTACCCGTCTTCTCCACAGCTTATCCCTTGACTTCAATTAGCATTACAGAGCTCTCACTGGCTTTGGCAGCATCTGATTTTTTTCATGAGTCACCTTCCCTTCTGCAAGCGAGGAATAAACCCACGAACAGAGATGCGAGTGGAGCTGGAGCACACATGGTCTTCTCAGTTGTCTTAAAGCAGCCCATGCGCCTCCTTGCTCCTCATCAGGATGCTGGAAATTGTCCAGCCCTGGAAATTGTCCAGCACCTCCCAGACACTTCTCAGGGCAGAGTGGGGGAAAGAGGTACTGGCAACTTCAGCACAAAAACCAGATACTCTAGGAAGCAAGAGAAAGCGAAAATGGCCCCAATTCATGGAGAAGCAACATGTGTTCCCTCCGCCATCATCTGCTCTGCCTGTGCTTTGCACATCCTCGTAAGGATGCCACAGGCAGGTGGCACAGGCTTATAAGGAGCAGCTGGATACCTTCACCACACCTGTGGAGCAAGTCACACTACACTGTGTGGCAGGGGGAACAGGAGCTGATGTCTCACCAGAGCAGCATAGGAGCAATGGAGCTGCAGCGTCTCTGCAAACACACACAGAGCAGGGACAAGTATTTCACCCTGTGCCACTGCCCAGCATCCACTTTTTCCAATGCTTTATCACTGTGGATGGCTATCACAGAAATAAAAGCATATTCACAAGCTATTCTTAGCGTTCACCAGAGAGGCGATTACCAAATTACCCTGTTATATAATCTCTTTTATATAATCACTACAATGCTTTTCTCCTTATGCAACATGGACAGTGACCGTGGCCGGCTGAAGTAGCTGCTTCCCCAAGGAGAGCCACACTGGCAGCTCCATGGGTGGACATGCTGCCTAGTGCAGGTGCACAGATGAGCGACAGCAAGAGCTGCTTCAAGGCGACCAAACTTTTCAGTATAAGTGTGTGCCTTCAGCCCAGGGAAGACACCACCATCCCTGCCCACAGAGCTCCAGAAGCTGCACAGAGCAAAGGTCACCCGCACCTCAAGCTGGTTGAAACACCAAAACCAAAGGCATCCAGCACCTTCCAGGCAGCCTTTCCCAGCACCCACTGGAAGGAAGTGGGATGTCTCCACTGGCTTTTAATGGCCTTTGGACGGAGCCCAGGATTAGGGCTTTAATAAAAATAGGAAGTCAAGATTACTACAGAATTAAAAGAAGCTTAATCCAAATCCCCCTGGCTTTGTGCCACAGCTTTTTGTCCACAGGGAAAGCCATGTGAAGCTGCAACCTAAATGTGTTCCCACCGGCCGCCTTGTGACAGGCACACTCGCTCACAGAGCCAGCAGTGCGGGTCAGCATAGCCACGGCAGGAAGTTTCACCAGCCAGGTTTTGGGCATATTCCAATGTGTCTCCTACAGCATTTTCAGGATTCCATCCAATGCCTTCCAGGAACACTGCAGGTACCTATCCAGACGATTGCTACATACAGGGCATAGTGAGACCCAACTTGCTAATAATAGTCACCCTGGGCTTTAAGGAGTCAGCATCAGAAGTATTACCCACAGCACGTGAGAAAACAAATCTAAGACCTGGATTTCAGAAAACAGAAGCTCCAAGATCCATAGATCGCCTGCAAATCCTGAAACGCTTTTCCATCACCACGCTGCAAGTTCAGCATTAAGTTCAGCTGGCTGCATGGTGCTGGCATTATGCGAAAGCCCCAAATTGCCTTAGGTTTTCCTCAACATTACACAACTTGCAGTATCTGGCTATTATTAGGCACTTATGCCTCCCCTGCTCCCTAGCTTCCCTAGAAATACAGGTCATCCTAAGAAATATGCAGGCAAACACCCGGTCTTAGTGTAGCACTATAATATACTTTATGCAGGGATGCATGTGCACAAGTTTAGGAACAGAGACCACTATCGTTTCAGCTACAGAAAAAAAAATGAAGCAGCTTAATGTTATCTTACACTATCGCAAACTACAGGATGACCCACTTCTGAAGAGTTTTAACCCAATCCCATACACTATTAGTACTTCTGTATCACAGCCAGGAAATGTGAGTTGCTTTAGTCAAAAAGCAGATCAGAGCAGAACTGGAGTCCCTGACGCAAAACCCCACTGCACACGTTGGGGCCCATCATGACAGCACTGCTTGATAGTTCAGGATCAGCAGGCATCCTCTGCACCACTGCTGCTCAAAACACTGAAAAACATGGTTATCATTACTGATATATGTTTGGAATAGGAAAGACAGCACTCAAGATAGGAGTATCTTATGTCAGCCTGAAAAAGGAAAGCAGACCATGAAAAAGCAGATTTAAAACTTCTTATGCACCCATCCTTCCCCTTTGTTTTTTTTAGGCTAGACAATTGTCTGATCATTTGAAAGGAGCATGTTCAGAGATCACGTGTCCTCCTTTTTGGACTGAGATTCTGCCAAACTTAATGGCACTTGAACAAATAAAGGTGGACTTTTATACCCATTACCCTTCCTGTAATGGGTTAAACCCCTGGCTCCAAATTCAGCAGGGAAATAGGGCCCTGAGCTGGGAACTCACACAGTAAGAGAGCCAGCAGTGAATTCCTGGATCTCACTTATACCAGTATTGAGATAATTATCTGTAGCGATGAGCAATGCATTTTTCCCCCCGAGGAGGAGAAATTAAAGAAAACACTTGGTTGACTCATCCTTGCCTGGTTTTTGCATCAAAAGCTGAAGCACTTACAGTCACCCACCAACCACAGTGAGAAGCACCTGCTTCCACATTTACAGATATCATGAGGAAAGCAGAAAGGAATTCACTAAGTTAACAGGTTTTCTATCCACTTTAGTGAAGAGATTTAATAAAATTGGGAGAGCAACACCTGAGCAATTACCCAGGTAGAGACCCTTACACTGTCTGTTGTCCTATCACCATGTGTAAACAGTGCTGCCCAGCTGGATATCAATCTCCTGTGTTGGCACTAAGGGACTGTGCTAAAACCAGCAAGGTATAAACATCTGGCCTCCTCTGGTTAGACAAGGAGCATCTTCTGTCCAGAAAAGGAGAAATACAGACTCTGACCACGACACACAGAAGAATTTTGTTGGTCTGCCTACAGCCATCAGACATGCATGCAGAAAGACACAACTGTGCCAGCCAAAAAAACCCAAGTTCGCAGCAACTCAAAAGAAGCCCATCTTTTCTACTACAGTCATTGATTTTATTTTTCTTTGCTAGTATACATTCCCTGACGGAGCTCCTTATTTATTGACAACCAAACCCTCTGGATCACAGGCACACTACCTGCTCTTAACCCCACAGCAGCACAAGCCTGTCACTGTAACTACACTGCTGGCCAGACCAAGCTAACCAGAGTAGGTCTACAAAAGCATCACCCTCCCTTGGGTTTTAGTGCCGCTAACAGAGGCCCAGGAAGATGAACATGTGCAACAGAACGCTCCTCTCACATCAAGTGTAACACGTGCTACCCATCTTCAGTCTGTTGTCAGTGAGATCCCTGTCACCTTCCCACATGCTCACGTTCCTCTCATAATCATTTCATTTCAGGGTTCTCCACTTCCTCATACTCTCAGGGAAGATCCAAACAGACCAGAATGAACATAACTAGAAAGGCATAAGAAAACATTAAATGTAATTACCTTAGAAAGACGAATCTTTAGAGGTATTGGCTACATTCCTGGGGCCCATGGCCCTCACATCTTATTCCAGCAGCACAAGACCTGGGAAGGAAGGATCCATCCTCAAAACTATTGCCAGCACTTTAGTTGCCTGATGCCTATCAATGTCAGAGGTGGGAAACCAAGCCAGCTGACATAGCACCATTCCTACTCCAGCTGGAAAGGGTGAGCTGCTTACAGAGGACTCCTGTGCAGCCAGGATTGTAGTCTGGGTACACTCCCACCACCCCACTTCCTCACCCTTCACAAATGGCCACTTTCCACTGCCTCTGAACTTTGAAATGAAGGCCCAGATCACTTCACAGACACTTTCAATGAAAGGCTGGGGTTTTGGGATTTTTTAGACCTCCAAATGAGAGAGGTGAAGGGTACAGCAGAGGAGTGCTGGGTTTGTAGTTATCTTTGGCTGAACCCGAGGACAACAGTCCGTCCCATGCTGCAGCTGAAGCTGAACCTTCCCCAGAAGTACAGTCTTCATCCACGACCCTCTCCTGCCCCAGAGATGGGAAAGGCTGCAGAGGCCATTAGCTCCTGGTAGAGCACTTCTGCTCTGAGAGACACTTGGCAGGTGATTTGGGAACATGGTAAGACTAAATTTGCCACAATAGTATCTAATGGCATCTTTCAGGGAAAAGAAAAAAAAAAAAATCAGACTCTGCTAGTTTTTCCTTCTAGCAGAGCACAGAAAAGGTCTGCATGACTGCCTTCTCCTCCAGTACAAATGCAGTATCATCTAGGGACACCGCTTAGTGGTGGATGTGGCTGTGTTAAGTTTAGCACTGGACTCAATGACCTTAAAGGTCTTTTCCAACCAAAAGGATTTTATGATTCCCACTGGAAGATACCTAATGTATTGAAACAAGAAGTATGCTACCAAAACAAGCACTCCTGCTCCAAGCCATACATTCTCCCTCCTCCCCTGCAGCAAGTTTCATGATGCTATACCATGGCACAAACCACTGCTGAACCAATGGGAAATTATTCCCTCTCACTTCTTTTCCCCAGCCCCTTTTGTGTGGCTTAGTCATTCACGGCATCAGTGGGTTAATACAATCCTTTCATGGTCCCAGGGTCACTAGACCTGCGGGAGCTGGCAAAACCACGGATTAGAGACCACCCTTGCCAGCAGCAACCCACATCTTCACTGCATGAGATACAGATTAGAAACTGCTTCTTGCTAGTTCCTTTTCTTTTAAAAATTTACCAGACTGAAAGCTGAGTCATTGAGAAAGAGGAAGAGATTTTTAGTTGAGCTATTTAAAACACAGGTGTAGCTAATACCTATTTAGCACAAAGTTGAAGACACACTTCTGAAGAAAGACATTTTTAACTCAGCAGTGATAACTCTTCCATTTAATATGTGAGAAACCTGTCAAGATACATTGTTCTCAGAAAGAAAAAAAGAAAAAAGCATTCAACAAACCCAGATTCACCTCTCATGCCCTTCTGAAGTACCAGTCATGGCATTTCATCTCGTATCTTACTGTTCTGATATCAGGAAAGTGATAATATCCACTATTTAAGACCTTAGCTTTCCTTTGTCTTGAAACTGCTGCTTAATGCCCAAGATCCCAGGCTGTGTCCCCAGACTTCAGACAGACCTAAGATTCATTTTCCAAAAAAAGCACTATTTAAGCAAACAAAAAAAAGCTTTCCGAAAGGCTTTGCCTCTTGCTAGTCCAAAGAGAGTTAATATTTACCATAACAAACTCTTAACAGAATTTCAACAAAACCTTCAGCAGAACAAACTCAGCTGCATTGCTGAGCATACAAAGCAAAATAGCATCATCAAAAATTAGACACAAAAAGTAAAATATGCTAGCTTTATGTAATGGTTTTTCATATGGATTTTACATTATATCACAAAAAATTTGAAGCAAATTGGTAGCCACCTTGCCCCAGCAAGATATAATTTTAAATTCTATAGCATAAGCTCAAGCATTAACCTGTTTCTTCCTGTAAACTCAGCCTACACTGATGACCAGAGCAAGCCTCTACATGGGCATATTCATTGCAGTTTTTCTAAGCCTATTCTTAGTGGAATAAACCAAAATGAATTTGTATTAAACCGAAGAGTTTCAATTGACCCCTTTTTTCATTGATTTTACCTAAATCCATTTTAAAAGAGCACCTGAAGTCTAAGGGCTTGCCTTGGTCAAGTTTAACACACCGTTCCAACCTGCACTAGCTGAGTGGAAAGTACCAAGAGAAAAGAGTCAGAGGACTTCCCTTTTATGAAGAAATCATAACAGAAAGTGCTAAATATTTTTGACTGCCATAAGAAAATATACACAGATTTTATAGCTGCTTCTTCTAATTTAAACAAAAAAACCCAAAACCAACCAAGCCCAAAAAAACCCATTTGCACCTCCTCTTAGAGGATGCAAATGGCAGTTGGCCACCCGTTCCCTTCCCACAACCAACACGAATCTGTCTCCTCCTCAGCAGGAGCAAAGTGAGAAAAGTGTGTGAGCTCAGTCCTCCTGCCTGGAAATCACAGCCCATCTCACTGCTGTCAAGAGGCAGGGAAGTCTTGCCAGCACCAGTTGGATCCCCAAACTATAAATTGTAAGTAAGCTCTTTCCTGCCTTCACTCAGCAATGCAATAGCTGCTTTACAACCAGCTGCAGGAGGGAAAGGAAAAAAAACCCACCAGAAATTGTTTAAGCTGCTAAGTCCATTATATAACCAAAACTAAAAAGCTGGAAAGGATTAGTGGACACATGTACACTAACAACTCTCTTGCAGGTTTTTTGGGAAGGACTTTTCCCCTTATTCCCCCCAACTCCCAATGAAAGAACAAGAGTTAAAACATCAATAGCGCAATATCAGTGGGCTTCCCCAGAGAGGGACATCACAGAGACAACACTGGTGTGCATGCACATTTGTACATTCAAGGGTACATACACTCTTACAGTACTTTATATAAAGGAAAACCTGACCACTAATGGATAGAAAAAAAGACCAGAAACGGGGGGAGAGGAGGATGGAGTGGTCCCCATAATCCTCACAAATTCTTCAACTCTACCTGTTCCTACCATGATCAAAATGTGTAAGTTTTTTCTTTAAGACTGGTGGGTTTGCTCATCTTAATGTTCTTGCTCCTACAGAGATTAAAAAAAAAAAAACCAAACCCAAAAAAACCAAAACCACAACCATAAACAATCAAAGAAAAACCACAAACAAATCTCTTCAGGAAGGACAGAAATTTTCAGTTTCTCTGATTTGATAAAATCTCTCCTGTTGAAGTCCACTTACAAAAATAATACTAAAACAGCTCAACACAGCAGTTAATCAACTGAGGGGCACCAGCCAACTTTGCTCTTACTTAAACAAATCTTGTATGACAGACTGTCGGGAGTGTTTGAATTTTCTTTCAAGATAGCACATTCTGCTGTTCCTATGACAAGTCCATTTCCTTGTTCTTTTTTAAAAAGGCACTTGACTCTTATGCAGTATCTTTCATCTGACAAATTAACAAGAGGACTATACTGATCACTTTTTTCAACCATCCAATTATCAGTGTTTCTATCACCATCCACATTACAATTCTCAGTAATGAGAAACTCAGTGTATAGAAATATAAACCCTAGTATTTCCAGAAGTGAGGTTCTCAATTTTTTAGAGCCACGTGGAAACCTTTCTAGAGGGATTCTCACACACAGCTCACACCACCTACAGCGACTACTGCAGGCCTCACTCACCTTAACTAGCTTAACTTAAATATTCAGACAGTTGTGTTAGCTCCTAGATTCTCCTGGATACAACATATGGGCCAACCAGAAGCTTAGGCACCTAAAATTATTTGACAGTTCTGAAAGTTGAGGCTACCCAGCAAGCTTCTCTGCAGCAGTAACAATAAAACACCTTTATTACCACTGCAGCACAGACAGGGTCTTCTCTCGTTCTGAAACAGCTCTGTTCAGCTTCCCCATCCTTGAGCTGAGCTTCAGCTACTGAGCTCTCCTCATCCAGCACTTCTATAGCTTGTGAGAGAGAAAGCAAGTATTCAGTCTGAGAAGTAAGCCTCACAGAGACATTGGTGTCCTCATTCAGGCTGAAAACAAGCTTGCTTCATCGGGGGGTGGGGGGACTGCCTGTTTAGTTCTATTTTTTCCCCATTCCAAAGACATCACTATTCATTAAAGTCACATTTAAGTTCAGACAGCCAAAGCCCTTAGGATCACAGATAAAACAGAAGCAGAAAATCTTGATACATATGCCCCAAACAGGCATCACTTCAAGGACCTCCTCAAATCTTTCCATAAAACTGAGAGCCAACGGAGATGGAATACAGTCCTGTTGACAGAACCATAAGCCAGGCTAGCAAGCAAGACCACTGGTTATTTGTGAGTGCAGAAATCACATAGCCCAGTACTACGGGTATACCAGACATCCAGGCTCCTGGTGCAAAAGGGCATTTCAAGCAACTGCAGTTAATAACACACTGCTATCTCCAAGTAGCCAAATTAATTTGAAAAAGACAGAAAGACTCAACAGTCTTCCTTTCTTCCTGCAAGAACCAAAATTACCTGTCAAATTGTCCACCTCATTTTACCTTACTTGTTAAACTGTTCAACTGCAATTAAGTCAGGAGCAAAACACATGGTATCTTTGGCTTTTCTCCCCTAATAACAAGGTCTTCTCAGAGCAGAGCTTTCTGGGTCCTAGGGTTGGAGATTTTTCTTCCACCATGGTCTCTGTGGTTGCAGTGAAAGACCCTCATCAAAGAAGAAAACTCAAAATTAATTCCCCTCTCCCACCATGACAGTGCTCTGGTGTGTTTCTGTAATTAGTGCATCTCAAGCTTGTCTGGAACAAGGACTGGTATTTTAGCATCAAGAGCCAGCAATTTCTGATGTGTAAATCCTGCTTTGATGGTGATGCCTTTAATCACCTTCATGAAACCACCCACCAGCACATGGAAGCTCCTTCCCCTGCCCCTCAGCCCCTCTTTTGCATCTTCTGCCTTTACATCAGGAACAGCAAACCATCACTTCCTTGTGGGAGACTGGCACAGCTACTGACTAGGCTTCGACCTGAAAGCCACAAACACACACACTCCCCACATCCAAACTCACACCCACCATGAACTTGATGTACACTTAATTGTGAAGGAGTTCATTCCTTCCATCAATACAACCAGAAACAGTGGTTTTGCAATGCACGAACATTTCCAACAAGTACTTTGGGTAATCTAACCAAGGAAAACTTGGCTAGAATCAGTAAACTACTGCATATGGGTTCCTCCCCACAGTATCTGGATAACAGCTAGAGCCTTTTGCAAAATGATGAATGAAAACCATATTTCTCAGTTCATGCTCTGTTCAGTAATAACTAAGATCATGTTGAAGCTGCAAACAGATTTAAAGCAATTGCAGCAATGCTATTTCAGATAATATCCAGTACAGAACTTTGTGCAGAAGACAGCGAAAGTTTCATGTATCAAAAACCTTCAAAACAACCAGATGTCTCCAATTAAGCTATTTAAACCCCCAGCACTCTGTTTCTGGGCCTGTAAAAAACAACCTTATTTACACAGTATCTCATTTTAATAGGTAACCTAAGCATTTCCAAAAAAGAAAAATCCACAAAACCAGATGGCAAAACAAACATTCTAGATTAAAAGAAAAAGGGGGGAAACAAAACCCACAATTAAAACAAGTACAAAAGCTTAAATAACAGCAACACTGGCTAGCTCCAGTGAGAATTTATGCAAATTACTTTTTTCAGGCACGAATGATCTTTTTCAGCAGAATACAAGTTAAGAGAGCAGAGACATCTAATCAAAGAGATCGTGGAGGGGCAAAACCTTTCACAGTTTCAGATGAACAAAATCCCTTAGGGAAATGGTGGTGTTTGTTTCATTCAATAGACATTTTGCTATTCCTGCTTTCTGAAGAGCTGCTGCAGAGTCAAGAGTAATTGAGGGCCAGGATCAGGGCCAGGTTTACAGCCAGGGTAAGGAGATGCAAACCAATTAATTTGTAAAGAGTTACATTTGTTTACATTAAGCAGCGAATTTGATGTGAGTGTTTTAATGGGATGATGCTGCATGGCATAGTGGGCAACACACCAGAAATCATTCATCTACGTAGGTGGCATAAACATGTAGTAAACATCATTTTCATGAATTAAATCCATTACCAAAAGAAGTAATTACACAGCCAGCACTCTGGTTTCCATGTATGGGTTTGGTGGCATGCTGTTTCTCAAAAAAAATTAATACATTTTCTGTCTAAACAGCTCCGTCACAGAGGCAACACAGCTCTTTCACCTCTCTGACACTTTCAGCTACCTTACCTCTGGGCTTTATAAATGTAAAGATGTACCTAAGGCAAGCCCACGGGTGTTTCCAAAGTCACCCCGGCACGCTGCCACCGCACGTGTCCCGGCGATGACTCCAGCACGCTGGCAAACCTGCCACCGGGAGCTGCACACGGCAGCGTGCCCGCACGGGTCTGTCCCAGGGGAGCTACTGATGCTCCCCTGCCTGCCCCCAGCCCCAAGGTTAAACCACGCACCAGGAGACAGCTGGCCCCCAGAAAACGTCTACCGATCCGCCTACTGAAAAAGAAGAGCTGGTTTCCCAACCCCCTGATCCAGTGTCACCCCAGCCCATGCGAGGGAGGCTGAAACTAGACGATCTTTAAGGTGTCTTCCAATCCAAACTATTCTACAACTGCGTGGCACAAATCCCCCCTCCAATTAATCAAAGCTCCTAATTCACTGTTTATTTGATTGTTGTAAGTACGAAAGCTGCGCTATCCAGGCTTTCCCAGAAGTTTGACCACGCTGCTCGGTGTCGCCACAGCTCCTCCTGAGCTGATGCCGCCGCACCTCTACCCACCTCGCAATGGACACTTTGTCCACGAAAGGCCACTTAAAACGAAAATAAGAGATGCACCTTCCGTTTAACCCTTACTGACAGGGGCACGCTTTGCGTCCCCCGGAGAGTCTGCCAGTCTGCTGGGAATGGGTAGCTTCCAGCAGCTTGTGCCCCTGACTACAGGTCCCGTCTTACTCTGCTCCATCACACCGCGAGTAATCTTCCTCTGTTCCTGCAGTAAGATCCCGGACACCCGGCGAGCCCGGCCGCCGCGAACGCCCGTGACCACCGCACCCGCAGCCGCGCCGGGTCTCTCCCAGCCCGGCCCCGCTGCTCCCCCGCACCCCTGACCGCACACTGCCTGTGGAGCCAAGCCCGTTCCGGCAAAGACATTAACCCCAAAATAAAACACGTCCCCCGCACGCCCCCCGGCTGGGTGAGGACTGCAGGTCCCCTCCGCCGGCCGCGCAGTTCCAGGTCGCGACCGATGGCGGACCCCCGCGGGGTGAAGCCGGGGCTGCCGCAGGCGCCGCAGGGCAGCGCTCCCCCCACGGCCCACCTCACCTCCCACAGCAGCGAGAGCAGCAGTGCGACCCCAGGGTGGAAGCGCTTCATNCCGCGCCGCTGCCCGGCCGGGAGGGGGCGGTGGCGGCGGATGAGTGATCCGGCGTTTGCCCCTGCATCTCCCCCTGCCCCGCATCTGCCTCGCATCTGCCCCTGCCACCGCCCCCGCACGTGCCCCTGCCCGAGGGGACAGTAACGAGCTCCTCCTTGGAGCCGCTCGGTCCGCGGGTCTTCCGCGGAAGAGCGACCTGCTGGAGTGAGTCCGGAGGAGGCCGGANACCACCGCACCCGCAGCCGCGCCGGGTCTCTCCCAGCCCGGCCCCGCTGCTCCCCCGCACCCCTGACCGCACACTGCCTGTGGAGCCAAGCCCGTTCCGGCAAAGACATTAACCCCAAAATAAAACACGTCCCCCGCACGCCCCCCGGCTGGGTGAGGACTGCAGGTCCCCTCCGCCGGCCGCGCAGTTCCAGGTCGCGACCGATGGCGGACCCCCGCGGGGTGAAGCCGGGGCTGCCGCAGGCGCCGCAGGGCAGCGCTCCCCCCACGGCCCACCTCCCCCCCCACAGCAGCGAGAGCAGCAGTGCGACCCCAGGGTGGAAGCGCTTCATCTCTCCTCCTCCTCCTTTTCCTCCTCCTCCCGCGGCGGCGGCGGGCTCGCCCCTCCGCCTCAAGCGCGCACGGGCGCTGCCAGCCGCGCCATCCCCGACGGCGGGGGAGCTCCGGGCGGCAGCGCGCACGGCGGGCTCACGGGCAACCCGGGGAGGCGGCAGCGAGTAGCCTGCACCGAGGGCAGAGGGACGAGGCGGGGTAGAACGGCGGCGGGCAGGGAGGGAGGCGGNGACCTGCTGGAGTGAGTCCGGAGGAGGCCGGAAGATGCCCAGAGGGCTGGAGAATCTCTCCTACGAACACTAAAAGAGTTGAAGCTCTTCAGCCTGGAGAAGAAGGTTGTGGGGACACCTTAAAGCATCCTTCCAATTACTAAAGGGGAGTTATAAGAAAGATGAGGATGGATTTTTTTACTTGTAGTGATAGACCAATGGGCAATGATATGAAACTGAAAGAGAGTCTGTTTAGGTTGGACATGGAAGAAATTTTTTACAGTGAGGTTGGTGAGACCCTGGAACCAGGTTGCCCAGGAAGTTGTGGATGCCTTACCCCTGGAGGTGTTCAAGGTTGGCTTGGATGAGGCTTTGAGTAACCTGGTCTTGTGGAAGGTGCCCCTGCCCATGGAATAATCTTTGTGAGTCCTTTCCAACCCGAATAATTCTGTGGTTCTGTGATTCTATGAGGTGCTTCCTCTACCAGCCTGGTGGGTGGAAACAGGAACTAGGCTTAGCCCCCTTTGCCTGTGGTGTAACCTTTGGCATTTCAGAGAAGTGGCCTGATCCTTCATTTCCTCAGTGTGCTTGGTAACAGCCCTGGGACATCTACTTGTAAAGGTTTCAGGACAAATCCTGAACTGGAGTGGAGGGGCCAACTCCAGTACTGAACTCTCCTCTCCAGGTGGCTGATGTAGTTATGCCTTGGGTGTTTCTTTCACCACAAACCATCTTCTCCTGGTCCTTGGAGCCTCGCTTTCCAAGCCCTTTGCACCCTTACCACAGCTGGACACTGTATGCAGTTGGAGGGAGGCACAGCTCTTCTCTGAGTTTAGGTGGTTTAGATGTCTCTTGCCCTTGCTTTGTAGGTAAACTAGCGACTTATTCCTGAGGGGAAAATCAAAATAGATAAAGGGGAGAACTGCCCCATTTCCCTCCTAATGGCAGACCTTTCCCAGTAGCATTTCTGAAGGAGATACACCTCCCACTGTCCTTTTGTGGGCTACTATTAAAAAACTACTAGCACATCCTCACAAAACTCTTTTGTTCACCACTTCCCTGTCGTCACAATATTCAAGCAAGAAACTTGCCATCTCCCAATGCCACGGTGCAGCAAAATGTCATCAGGTAGTTATTTTTCCATACGGTGAACTTTGGATGAGTTTACGAGCGTCTTCCAGCTGGCACCATTAATCATACGTGCTCTCAGGCCCAGGTCATATGCTTTATGTAAGGAGTAACTGTATACAGGTTCCGGCACACTGTATGACATTGCGAACTCAGAGGCAGCCTGCACAAGTCCTTCTTGAGGGACCACTCATTTTGATACTTATTTTTGTCTCTGGTTGATGCCAACCAATCTGAAGCTGTGAGATGAGTTTTTCAGGTGAACGCTTACATCTCCAGTTGAATTTGCTAGAAGGTGCCTAAGGAAATGTCACGGCCATCACTTTGTCTGACAGGGAAGTCTGAATGAAGCAGTTATACACAGGTCTCTATATAATCTGAGCTGAAAAGTTATGCTTTCTTACATCTGGCATAGTGAGAAAGACATATTGTACACCGGGTATCACCTAAGAGGGGTCAGCTTATATTGTCTCAACATAAAAATTCAAAGTCAGGCATCAGTTCAAAAAGGCTTCAATTTATAGAAGTTTGAAGAGAATGGTTTTCAGAGCTCTGTCCTGGTATATGGCTAACCCTGAACTCCCTTCCCATTCCTAATTTCTGTGTTGCATGACCTAGGAGACAGCATTTTGGAGACACGATGGCTCTTCCCAGAGAAGATGAAGAAGAGCATAGAAGATGTTTAGGGACATCAAATGAGTCTGAATGTCTGTGCTGAGCATGAGTGCTCTGTGCTGCTGCTGTGTTTCCCAGCAGGGGTGCTCTGGCAGCCCAGAGACCAGCAGAAATCCTGACAGCACACATTCTGGCAGAAAATACTAAGGCATAAATAAAAGTTAGAAAAGTCTGGAGTCTTGCAGCCTAAGACACTACCACCCTTAAAGGCTGACCCTACCAAAACTTTCAGCTGATGGCCCACTATCAAATATGCCCAGGCAAGAGCAAGCTCTAAAATACATTTCAGTTAATTATTAACACATACATCACTACTGAGTTTAGCTTGAGGACTAATAAGGTGCTAGGTTTTTTTTCTTAAAAAAAAAAAAAAAAATTAGCTAAGGCAAGAAAGGCTAAAAAAAATTAACAGTTTTTTATCAATAGACAGATTAGCAAGAGTCAGACTGAAGCAGTAGTGGGCTGGAGAAAGAGGAAGCTGCCCAGTCTGGAAGCATGTGCGTCCCAGTGTATAGTTTATTATTCAGCCTAGATAAGGGTATGGCTATCCCATGCTATAAAATTCTTTCCAGGCTGACATAAGCTGAGGAAGGAAAAACATCTCCTGACCTAGGAATAAACAGTTTCATATTCCATTTCAGTCATATCTCAGCTCCCCTAAGTGATGTCTTCTTTCATTTCCACCTAGCTTCAAGAAACAATCTTCATCCCCAGGGAAAGCCCATTAGCCTTAATGGAGTTCAAGTACAAATGAACTTGGCTCAGCATGTGGCATTTTCTCAGCGAAAGTGCGAGTTGCAGCAGAGCCCCTCAGAGCTTGTCTAGGCGAGAAACGAACTCTTTCCCTCCACCGCGCTGCAGCTTGATGGCGAGGCAGCTTGACACAACAGAGAAACAAGATAAGGCTTTTGTGGGAGGCAAGCTCCCTAGCTAAAAAAACCAGCCCCTTCCTTCAAGTCCTGATTCTAGTATCTCTTCAGTTACTGTGTTCAAAGAGCTTAAAACTCCAGAGCTTCCAGAATCTGTGTATAGAAACAAATATATATATTTTTTAAAATAAAATAAGATCGTTTCAGGAGCAGTAGCAGTAACAAAGCTTTATTTTATCTGATTGAGGCTTGCACTGCAGCTGAAATATTCATAATATGCTGCTTCTCTGTGGAATCTTAGGTGTTCCTCGATAATATTGCCATAATTCTCTCAGCAGAGGTTGCCAATATTACCATATTTCTTTTACTCAGCTACCTCTCTTTCCTGAAATGTAAAAGCATACATTATTTTTGAGACTGCCACTCCTTTGTCAATTTTTCTTTTTCAAACTGAGTAACAGGTATAAAAATTCCTAAGGGGCACTTAAAGTGCATAGAGATGCATGTATTTTGTAGACCTTATTTATTTTGGACACTAGAATATTTTTAAATAAATAAAAAATTAACTGATTGTATTGAACGCTTCCTTGTTTATGTTGAAACAGTTGTGTTGTTTCTAATACTATTGAGAAATACTTAATTCCACAAGGGCTCTGTGGAAGCAGGTAACCACTTTATTATGAACAAACAAATACATTATTTTCATTTGCTTTCATTCATGAACTGCAAATAATTATGTACCTCTACAATTTTGTATTTAAAATATTCCACTACCTTCTTCACAGGTGCTATTAAAAATTAGCCAAATTCTTAATTGTTTTCCAAACTCTCTATTTTAAGAGTAGGATCACCTCAAATATATTTTGAGGGTTTGGGGGTTTTTTTATAATTGTGTAAATGGCAATAGCCTTTGTCAGTAAGTTAAAAAAAGCCCTTTTAAAGTGCATAAAATATTCAGTAAATGTCTAAAGCCTTCCAAAATCATCACTGCTATCTATTGAGAACCTACACTAGCATTATTCATTTAAAAACAGGTAGGAAAAATGTTCATGAATGCAAGAATAGCCAGCCAAGACAAACACAATGTTATATTCCTGCAGCTTCCGCATCTTATTCAAAGCAATTTGTTTATCCAGGGTGTGTTTAAAGACAAAAAATCCCACCATTTTAATCTAACTATCTAGCAGTTTACACAAAGGTGTAGTCTCTTGGCAGAATAATAATCATAGTCCAACTTCCCAGAATAAAGGCTAATTTTTTTCATCACTTGCACCAGTAAATACTTATTGTGATTGACTTTAAATGAAACTTTAAAGGGAATATGACTCAGGACTTGCTGAAGTTTCAACAAACTACTCCAAATTCAGTAGCATATTGACACCAGTGCCTCTATCTTCAATAATTAAATTGCAGTAAGAGTCCATGGAGGTTTAGAGAGATGATCCAGATGTAGTAGCCCTCTTTCCAACGGTAATGTATGAGTTTATACCTCCTACAGCTTATTTTTTGTATGGAAGGGTATTACCGAGCTAAGCAGCACTGATTTTTAAAAATATGCCTGATTCATATTTTAGTGTTCTAATACATCTATCAATCTTCATTAATATCTGAAAATTGCATGAAGAGGTCACTTTTCCATAACTACTGACATTAAGTAAACCTCACTGAACTGAAGCAGAATGACTGCTTCCTGGATTATCCTTTGAGACCTCCAAATAAAAGTCCACAGTAGCCATAGTCACTAAATACTGCTACACTGGAAGTCTGTGTCTGCTTGAAAGAAAATATAACATATTTAATAGATATGCTAAGAAATGAAGGGTGGAGGGGTTCCCTATAAGCTATCCTACCTGGGCTCCCAGAGAACAGCCCCACTGTCACACTCTGTGACTTGCAGGCTTTCTTGATGGAGTCAGATGTTTGTCCGTCATATTAAACAAATAATTCTGTAGCAAACAGTATTTTGAGAAGCAGCAACTACAAGATAAGCATTAGTATTCTGAAGGGCAAAGCTTATTGATTAAACATATTACCCAATTCAACCAGAATAGCTGTGTCAATCATATCAAATGCTTTTTTGTTCCGTTTTCTCAATCAAGAATGAAGTTTTATCCCCTCAGCAAAGATATTAAAGATTTGTGTTAGAGAACTCAGGTGCTAAGAGGGATTATGTTTTTCCTGGAAGATGGATCATTTGTAAATGCAAACTCTTTGTTTGCAGTCCACGGTGAAAGGACAAACGTGTGCTTGCTGGAAGGATTAAGGAAGGTTAAGTTCATTCAGAGTATCGTTATAGGACCGAAGCTCATCGCCAATGAAACATTTAGGCTTTGAATTCCTATTTGGGCTCCTGTTATTGACTTCAGTGAATAGTTGGAAGTCTAAACACATGCTGTTGAATCTAGGTGTAGTGTGCACTGCCTCAGACCTGAGCACGGTGAGTACCAAATGCTGTCAAATTAAAGCAGTGACTTTCCAACCTGCCTGCAGATGGTTTGTAAGGACACTGAAGAAAAAGATCTTCTGGGCAGATGATCAAATCTACCAGGAGAGGAGGACGGGCCTGAATTGCACATATAGGAGACAGGGAGATCAGATGAAGTAACCTCTCTTTGGCCAGGCAGAATCAGAGACAGAAAACAAGTAAGATTTTGTCAGGAGGATCTGAAAGCCGCAAGAGGGTGAGACAGAGCAGGGTGGAGCTCTGAAAAGGAATACATGGCACAACAGAGCATGGTGAACATAAGCAGTACAGTGCACAAGGGTGGAAATGGACTGAGACAAAGATTCCTAGTGGTGATATGTGTGCCACTGATGGCCTCCAAGCCACAGAGAAGTAGTGGTGTGGGGCAGATAAATGCAGTTTGTGTCCTCCCTTGGGAATGTGAGAGCCTGCTATGGAGGCAGAGTAGGGGAAGAGGAGGTAGTGCTTCTCCCATTATGGCCAAGCACAGAACCAAGACCTGCTGCCTGCCATCACTGAGGTGGAGTAAGCCAGCTGTAATTTATATATAAATATGTAATACACCAAGCTGCTTTTGGTTCCAGAGTCTTTATTAGGCTGCACAGTGAACTGCAAATGGAAAAAAGGATGGTCTGGCTGAATGTCTATGTGTCCCTGTCAGTGCTTGCTTGCTCCCTGCATTGCTCACCACTAATTTCTTCCGCAGAGAAGCCACTTGATTTAAAAACATGGTTATTCTCCCTGAGTGTTAAAATCAAAGGGATGAGAAGAGGAAAGGGATGTTGGCAGAGACTAAGAACAAGAACTGATCACTGTCAGGAGTATGTTGTGCATCTGGACACTGTCAGTGAGCTCTCTTAGCGGTCTGGAGAAAATGCCTGGAAAATGCAATTCCAAGAACATGGTGGCTTAATGGAAATGCAAAGCCATGCCCTGTGGCCTGTGAGGAAAAGCTCCCTGGAATAAGATAGCCTGAAGCACTTTATTTTGGCTTTGTCTTATCTCATCTTCCTGTCTGTGCAACAAACAGCCTCTCAACTCTTACAGCATCCCCCTAGCTAGAGAATTAAAAGTTCTACCAGGTCATTGGTTACCATCTGGAATAATGAAACCTCAGAGATCCAATTTTTCTCATACCAGTGGAAATTAGGATTAATTCCACTGAAATCAATGAGACAAATGTAAAACCAACTGAAGAACAGGGTTTTAGATTTCAGCTCTAATCAAACAAAAAGGTGAAGTTGCCTAGTAAGAGTTTTCTTTCTTCATTTAAAATAGTAACCATTTCCTGTTGGTTTTTTTTCCCCTTCCGTGTGAATTTGTCTGCAGCATTTCTCCACTGCTAGAGCCTGGATATTTCAACGTGAAAAATAGCATCCCATTAAATAAAGATGGAAAAATGCATCAATGGTCTGGGAATTACAGGGAATGCGTTTATTAACTAATGTCCCCCAAGCAATCTCAATTTTCTCATATTGTAATGAGATGGCAAGAGGATTAAGCTGTTGCTGTACCGAAAAAAATCAACACTAAATATATTCTAGAAATCACAAGGGATAAAATGGAACTGATGTCAGAATGACAAGAAATCCTAACAATACTAATAGGGCATCTGACCTGTAAAACAAATAATTTTCAATGATGGAAAACACTAGGGCTGTTAAAAGAGCTGTGCAATGATATCATTCACTTAGTCTGTTGTAGCAACCTCAGAGAGCCTCATGAGGTCCATTGTTAAAAGAAAGATTATTTAACTTTCAGCAACCTTCTTGGAGATGTGCTGTCTCCATCTACAGTCACACACACACATACATGCCACGGCTAATCAGGGAATATTTGTCTTACTGGTGCCCCCAGTGCCATCTCCATCCATCTTCTCCCGTGTTTTACTACTGCTAATTCTATCACCTCCACTACCACAGTTGCCTACAAAACCAAAAGAGGGAATCAAGCCTATCTCCTGTCTTCCTGAAATTTCTCAGGGACTTAAACAGAGAACAGAAAGTTGTTGGGAGCAGATGACCAACCTTTCCTTCTCACTTGAGTGATGGTCTGCAAGTGTGCCCACAGGGTGACCCTAAGCCCTTCAATAATAAAAAGCTTCTAACTACCAACCAAAGTTGTAAAGCAGTCTTGATGGCATAGCTTAAGTAAAAGTTTAGGGCAGACAGATCTACAAAGCCGGCTGGCATAGACAGCATGAGGTATAGCAGAGTCATGACTCCTGTTCTTTAAACTCTGTACAGGGTTGTCCACCATATGCTCATGTCAGGTAATGAACTGACAGGCAAAGAAATTTTCAGGAGAGATGGTGAGTCAAGGAAGGCAAATGTGGAATACAGGAGGTTGAATGTAGGCTTTGTCCCTCGAGCAGGGTTTTCAAGTGTTTGTATCAGAGTTAAGTTTCATAGTGCTTAACCATTCAAGCACAAAATGCAGCACTGATATGAGTGCTGGCATCTGAATAGGTCTCGCTGTCTAAATGGATCCTGAGAGGCTGTGGACAAGAAAGCTTTGGGTTTGCTGGTATATAAACAGTGAGGTGATTTCTATGTCAAGAGTGAAGAAGGAAGCCCAAAAGATTATAGTTTCAATAGGTGTAAGATCTCTTCAGTGGAAATACTAGATAGTAGGATTTTTTTACCCTTAAAAGGAATAAATAATGCCAACCATCTGCTATAACTTCTTCAGGAAACTTGAGGACCACAGCCAAGAATTTCTCCCTGGCAATAGTGCAAAAGGGAGTGTGTGTGCAGGCACTGAAGCTTGTAAGGCCCTGCATGAGGAAACTACCTTGGTTTTCTTTAAGTGTGCATACTGCTTATCACATAAATCAAGATAATTCCTTCAGCTGAGGAGCACCAGCTCACTAACTCAAGATGCACTCTGGCAGTCCAGTTCACTGTGTAAATCTAAATGTAAGGACTTAGTAAACGATAAAATCTGTTGAAGTCAGTGATTTATTTTTCACTTGGCCTTAACAAGCTGCTAATGCTATTCAGCACGGACAAACATCTCACACCTACCTAAACTCCACTACAGCCTTTATTATCTCAGACACTCCTTCCTGGCTGTTCTGAACTACTGCAATGTGCTCTGCATTGTTGAGTAACTTTCAAGCTGTTCTATTTTCACCTATGTTAGATTTTTCACCAGAACAACTTGCCTTATGTTAGCACACATTTGCCTGACCCTCAGTCAATTTCAAGTCCACTTGTTAAAATCTGTATTTGTGCTCACATACCCATCTCTTGTAATGCTCCCTCTTCCAGCTAGCCCAGATTGAGAAACCCTTCTATGAACATGCTTCAGGGTGTCTTTATGTCTTAGGAAAGAAGACTTGGATTTTCTAGGCTTGCCGATATTGAAGAAGAGGAAATGTGTGTTCATCTCTGGAAACCAAGCTCCTTCTGGAGCATAGGGGACAGAACGTGGTGGGGGTAAATAGCACTGCTAGGATACGGGGATGGAAACAAAATGGTCCTACCAAGGGAAGCTGATCATCTTACCAGGCACTCTGTAGCAACCACTCTTACACAATGCTGGATGCTAAGATGGGCAAGTTTCTCATTAGTGCTTTTCTCTGATAGTAAGAACTACATGGCATTCACATAGAGATATCCCAGGAGCATAAACTGGTGAGACACTTGAGGCAGAAACCCAAGATGATACAAAATGCATGGAGAAGCAGAAACTTTCTGCTGCAGCCACACAGAAATGGTACAAACACAAGATTGGTTCCTCCAAAAGAAAAAGCAAGAAAAACTGTTTCCCTGTTCATTGTCACAACTCTTTCCATCCTCCGTTATCCCATCCCTTTCTCCCTACTCTCTTTTAGAAATATCAACTGACTATACACAAGGAAGGAAGAAAACAGCAGATCTGAAATGTCCCAATATACCTTTAACATTATATCTATAATGCAGCCATAGCTGCAAAAATAACAAAACCATTCCACAATCAATGCAAAAATGAGTCCCAGGTGCATTTTTTGAGCAATAGATTGAATTCTTAGTAACAAACAGCAAAGTATGCAAAAGAGCAGAAAACAAGTTTAAACCAATTACAGTTTACACAATGAAAAATGGATCCAAAGGAAAGTCTCTTTGGGCTGCAGCTGTGTTAAAAATTGGCTTGATAGGAAAGAGTTACGGTCTGATACAGAGTTGTGGGGAATTGCTGCCACATATTAGGGAAGAGTTGGCATCCTGCTGCTCAGCATAACAATCACTACACATCCATCCATTAGATACTGGAGTGACAGACAGCTGGATATGAACAAGCCAAAGAGCAATGCAGCTTTTACCAGCGGAGCCAACCACTCAGCTTACCATGCACACAGCAGAGCCATACACAGCATCAAATGGCAACATCGACATCAATTATTTACTAATTATTATCTGTGCATTATTGTTAGTAGGCCTTGCTTTGACATTTGCAGGGATTCTGCCTGCAAAGAGTGATGCAGTTCCCAGGGTGAAGTGCTTCTGGGCTCCATTCAGGATGAATATCCATTATCCTCTTGTCCTTTTTTAGTAGTGATGAGAGGTATTTACAGGAACAATAGGACTGACAGGAGACAATATCCTTCTTTAGGAGACATTAGTCTGCTTTTCATGCTGCAAAAAAAACCCCACAGGTTTAAGGGCAAGCATAAGAAGTCTGAACCAGATGGTATTCCAGCGTAGCTCAGCATCACAGTATTTGCACTGTGCCTAGAGTCAGACTTAAGATGTTTTTGGTAGATGAGGCTGGTAACATTAATCACCCTTCGGATGTCTGCTGTATTCATAGCTCCTTGACAGAGACCTTGGGCCTGTGCCAAGATACGGTGAGCAAGTTATCCACTTCTTGCAATCTCCAAAGCTTGGGATGAGATTTTTTTTATCTCAGGCTTGAGAGCTCCCAGTATAGACAGTCTTAAGAAGGTAGAAAAATCCTTGCTGTCGGTACACACTATTACTTTATTACTAGCTAGATTCATATGCATTTCAAATGAAATGTGAAATCTCATAGCTAAAAATAAAACAAAATTATTATATTTCTAGTTGAAATAGCTGATAATTTGGTCTTGTTGCATCCTAGTAGGATATCACCAGACCTACAATTATAACAATGTAAACCAAGTAGCTCTAATAACTGTCTTTTCATGCAGCCATTGTTACTGAAGGAAGTTAAGACAAACACAGCATGTTACAGCACCTTTTTCAGACCACTAGACCATCCTAATCTAATTTATGCTGGTAATCTTTAATTTTAACTAGGTCAGTTCACTCTCTGAGACCATGGAGAAAAGTAATCTGGTAATGCAAAATTATAAAGTATTGGAAACAGTACAAATCTGAAACTGTGTGTAAGAGAAGAGCATTGTTCGAATAAAGGTAGCCAAATTGTGTGAAGCTGCCACAGGAAACAGAAACTCATTCTAGAAAGAAAAAGGGAATTACTTGCATTGGGTGAGATCCAGCAAGCTATTGAACTCAGCAGGGGATCTTTGTCTTGGTTTCAGCGGGCTTTGGCTTGGAGCCATTGTTTCTCACAGTTCAGAGAATCAATTTGGTTCTTTGACTCTTGAGACTGATTTGAACGAGTAGTACTTATTTTGATAATCTGGAAACCCTGCTTGACTGACTCAAGGATGTTCAGAACAACTGTGTGCAGCCCACCACCACTGCTGGCTGTGTTGATCTTTACTGAGTTGGGATCCCCAAGAACTCTTCACTCCTTCTGCTGCCCCCTGCTCTCTGAGGTGTGTGGAAGGGTAAGGTAGCAGATGCTGCTTCTTCCAGAGACTCTCTGGAGTTAATACTTATTTCAATATTCCTAACTTTCAGATTTTAATTAAATCAAATGTCAGTGGAATCATATTATTTTCGGCTGGTTAGATTCTAATGATGTTTTAAACTGATCCTTCACTTTAATGAAATAATTATATAACGCGGGGATGTGTGGTACTATTCATCTGAATTAATAACACGATCATTTTTTGTGCTGTCATTTGTTGCTGAGGAGGAAGAATATCAAGTAGCTTTCTCAGTCTGCAGATAAATGAGGCAAAATTCTCCCTGTTTGTGTTCACTGATATGAACTCTCCCTTACAGACCATGTCTTACCTACTGTGATTATACTCCGTCACACATCTTACACCCAAAACTCACGGAGTCTGTTTTGTTTTTGGCTGAAGAAGCCAAGTTAGCATTGTGAGGGCAGATGACCATTGCCTGACTGCTTGAAGCAATGCAAGCAGAGTTTAGAAAGCTTACTCAGTTACGGGGAATGAAACATTAAAGCTTTCTGTTGCAGGCAGTCAACAAAAATGAATTTCAAGAAGCTTTGTGAATCAGGTGAGTTGGTTAGGATAAAAAGCTGTTTAAAGGAAGTGGGCATTTAATGCTGAGATGAAAGGACAGGTTAACAGGTAAAGGAGATGGCAGCAGTGTTTTATCTGGTGGCATTTTTTCAAGGGCCTCTGTACTTCATTTAGGCTTTCATCCTTCTTTTTCTGTAATTATCTGATATCCAGTGAAGTAATTAGAAAGATGTTTGGTGCTCTGGTGAAGCTTTGTAAGGTGTTTGGCTCCTGCAACAGTCCTGTCTCTGTGAGGGGGACACACTCTCCAGAGAAATTATGTAGAAACCACATGAGGGGCACCCAGGGAAAATTTCCCCCTCTCCTGGCAGCCACACACAATATGTGTCACACTTTTTAGATTTTCATCTCGAACAAGGAAACAGAGTCATCAAAAAATAGACAGTTTTGCAATCTGGGTACACATGGAAAGCACTGTTGCCTCATTTCACCTGTATGTGGTTAGCCACTCTGTATGGGTGTCACGGGGATGTACCTGAAGGATCAGATTTCTGCCTGACACCAAGCAGAAGTATTCTCAATCTAGTCTTATTACAACACTGTATACAAAGATTGCTTTCCAGAGCAAAGCGGAAAAAATTGCCTCCTCTAGTGTGCTTGGTCTCACAACTGATAATCACTCCATCAGTGCTGAGACCAAGAAATTCTCTCTACTCCTTCTCGAGGTCACGCCTTCCTCGCTCTTTGTTCTCCATCACATTCACCTGCAGCCAGTCATCCTCAGCCCTAGGCATCTTTGGTTAAGCTGGAATATGCTTTTAGCCCATATCCTCCCAGTCCCTGCTGCTTTTACTGCACAAAGGGACTTGTTTGGCCTGAAAGAGAAACCATTTGGCCTCTGGATCTAAGGTCTCCATTGCCACCTCTATGTACAGCACCCCACGTTAGCCCCAAAGGAGGCAAATGAAGCTGCAGCTCCTACACCTTAAACGTCAGCAGACCCACTGGCAGTCCTTATGGGTCTCCAGGGTGCATTACCCACCCAAATGAAGGAGCTCTCAAGACAACTCGCTGTCAGGTTTGGCATGGCTTCATACACCAACCAGAAGTCACTTATCTGTTTATATGCCATGGTTTATCAATATGTATGGGCTACAACCATTAACCTAAAAGGGATCTCCTGAGTCATCAAACCTAGTTTCTTGCAGTTTCAAAAATCCCACTCAGTTCAACCATAAGACATTCTTTCCTCTAATCAAATTATGTTGAAAAACAGGGAAGAAATGGTAATTTTAAAACCCTATACAAACTCGTCACTCGATGTTTGTCTGTTAGGAAAGTCACCTCAAATCTTAATTATCTTTCAAAACAAATACACTGCAACTTTTTTGCCATTTTACTAGCCTGTGTTTCAGCCAAGGTGGGGATTAATGGGCTGTAGGCCACAGTCCAGAATATACCTGTGTTAGCACTCACTACCCAGTATGTTACAGCAGTTACATGTAACCTTGCTTCAGATAACTGAGAGGAGGTGTCTTTCTAGAGTTCTTCATCTACATCCAGTATTTTCAGGGTTTCTTTCAGGATTTCTTTCAGGATTCACTGAAAGAATTCCTTATTATCATGCGTCCTTTCGACCTGAGCCGCCATCACTGCATTATCAGTTTTTATTTGCAGGAAGCTGAAATATTTTCCATTCTCTGTAAATGTTTGAGGTCTTGCATGGAGATTTCCCACAGTCTGTTAAGTATTTTTTTTCCTAAAATCTTCACCCAGGAGTCTGAAATGTGAGTAAGCTAAAATGGAAACTTTCTCAAGAAGCTTTTTTTCACTCTGGTAAATTCTGGGTTCCCTTTTTTTATAACCCATTAAAATGTTTTTTGCAATATTGGCAAAGGCCCTGTGATAAGATGTGAGCCCTGTGTGTATATGCTGTGAGTATCTGGGGAGTTGGCCCAGTTTGTGCATTTTTGCATTTTTTTCTAATAGTAGAAAGTCTCTTGTTACTGATCATGTATGATATGCAACTTTTACTGTCCCAATTCTCACATTTCTGATCTCATTTTCAGAAGAACACCATTAATTTTTTTCACCATATGTAAATATATCTCTTCCTACTCCCAGCTGTAGCATGTGCTAGGATATAGGTAGAAAGAAAGCGTTTTGGTTCTGCTGTGCAGCTGTTGGCAATGTCCCCTTAAGGACCATTCTAGTATTTTTAGAAGTGTATCCAACTGTTGAGCTTGGAAGGAAGAACCAAAAACTTTTCTGGATGCTGGAAAGAAGCAGTGAAGTGTCAAAGCCTGGGTGAATCAGGTTATGACAGAGAGAAGTGGAGGAACTTGCAAAAATTTCCTAAGAGGATGGAGAAAAGCGAATGAGCAATGAAGCAGGAGGAGGCCATGTTCCAGAAAGCCAAGAGTAGCCCTTTTAAGTGTATTTTGAATGTACACTTTTATGGTTCCAGGTGCATATAACCATCAAACTCTTGAAGTAGAGGAAAATAAGTGCCAAGAATGCTCATGATCTTTATTTCGACTTCTTGTTTGACAATCATTTACTGTCTGCTTCTCAGTTGTTCTCTCTCCCACATTTTTCCAGCAGTGGTGTGAAAGGAAGAGCACAATCAGGCTAAGCCATTTTTATGAACTGACTTGTTCAGTCATTTTCCTTTGGCTAACCAACAAGAAATAGATATATGCTTGCAAATCTGTCTGGTAAGAATCTGCAACTGAACTGCATGACACCTGGGTGGGAAGCTTAGAGGCTTAATAAAGTACTTTGCAGTTACATACATTTCAAGAAGTTCTAACATCAGTCAAAGGAGTCTCTAAAATTAAATCCTATTCTTTCTCTTTCAGTTCCTGATGACCAGAAGTGGTGAGTAGCTACACAGATAATCCAGACATCTTTCTGACACACTTTTGACTGAGCAGCATTTTTGTTAATTCAGCAAGTTTATGCCCTTAGATTTGGGGAAAAGAGAAAGAGAGGAAAAAAGCATGACTTTAATGGTTCAGTAAGAACCAGTGATAGAACTGGTATGACACATTTCTGTCCTTAGCTGAGCATTATGAAGTTCCACTCACTTCAATTTGTATTCTGGATTAGCCTAAAATGGCCTCTTGATGGGGGCTTTCCCCCTTTTAAAGGCTGCAATATTCTTTTTCCTCCTAATGCCCTACATCTGGTTGCATGAAGAAAAGAATTAATCATGTGGACAACTGGATTCCATTTCCCACATGGTGTAAAAAAATTAATGGTTTGAAGGTTCTAGAGGGCTTGACCCCTGCCTGATTAATTTTTTGAGTCACCCCACAAACTAGTTCTTACGAAATTAAATGCTATTGTCCATCATCCCTGGGAGATAATCCATAGCTGATCTGGACAGAGGAGCAAAGGAGAAAGATCGAGAGTCATCTGTCTGTATCAAAATCATATCTTAACAACTTTCTTGTGTTTGAATTCATTGAAATTTCAACTATAATTCATCCAAGACACCTCCAAGATACTTTTGTCTCCTATTGTTGTTGGAGGAGATGATTAATGAATCTCGGCTTGTTATGTAAAAGTGAATAAAGCATTTGTTTCCTGATTTATGTAAGGAGCAAGGGAGCTATCATAAGTTGCCACAAACCATACGGTTCTCAAGTGCATTTCTATCTCGTACATTTTTCACTTTTAATGAAGTCCAGATCAACCGTTTGTCTGTCAAATGTTCTTGCTCACTTGACACAGGCCTACAGTTCTAGTGCAATTTCCTTTTTTAAAGAAGATTCAAAATCCCCATTCACTCTTTCCCCTTGCAGATAAATAGGCTGTTTGTTTCTAGTTCTCTTAGTATTGTCACATTAATCTAAGTGTATAAGACTCCAAAACTCCTGTGCATTTTATGGCTCCATGTTCTAGCCAGGTTGCTATCAAGTTCGTTAGCTGCCTCAGCTTAAGCAAGACCTTACTTTCTGTCTCTGTCCCATTTTCCACATTATTTTGAAGGACTTTTCCCTAAGTGCTTGTGATGCGTATTCCAGGATTACTTTATATTTTGAGCAATCCTCCTGACTGTGACTAATTTTGTCACAGTAGAAGCATTTACCTCAATTTCTTCTTTCTGTTTTTTCTGAGTGCCAGCTTCCTGGTTTTAACCAATTTTAACACTTCTTTCCAGCTGCCTCAAGCACCATAAAACAAATGAGAATCCCTCTTTTCCACCCAGCTTGGCACAGCCCTGTGCTTACAGCATTGGCTGTAATGGGGTCCCATACCACTTACTTTTTATGGGAGTTTCCTCTTCTCTTGCCAGTGCAAATACTGTGATGAATATCCCAGGCTTCTAAAATCAAGCTTGTCCCGACTCCCACACTGAGCTCTACAGCCTGTCTCCAGCTACATTTGCCTGTTAAACTACACGCAATCCCTCTGTCACTCCCCTAGGCCGATACACCTCAGGCTGGCCTGAAACTGCCCCACTCATCCCTGTACAGAAAAGAGCCAGCGGTGTCCCACTGTAAGATGTACTGCTAAGGGCACAGTCAAACACTCAAACAGGTCCCCTCGGAGGCCAAACCCCCTGGGCATCTCTCCCTGACCATGTACTTGGCACTGTTGGACACATGCCCTGCTGCTCAATCAAGCCTTGCAAGAAGCATGCCCTGAACCTGAGCTGGCTCCTCATGGATCAGAAAAAATGTGCTGCTGATGCTCAAATCCAGCTGAGCGTTTATTAATTGGTCCAATCTGAGATGCCCCATATACACTACATACCCATGGATACACGAAGGGTGCAGGGCTGCTCACATGCCCCGTTGTTGCCAGGGGGTCCCTTCTCTCTCTTCTGGCACGCTGAAGTCACTCAGCATCGCAGGGATGTGACCAACCTATCCCACCTTTGATGTTCAGTGTGAACAGATGCAAATAGGCAAATATTTTCAAAGAATGAAAGGAAAGTGGCTTTGATTTTCTAATCAAGCATCGATTGCCTAATGTCACTAACATTGAATGCAAGGGTGTTTTTTCAGCGTTAGAGTGTTCTTTCTTTTTTCAAGCAGTCAGCTCTAGTCAAAAGATGAACAAACAAGTAATGACAAGTTTTTACCAGGAATAAAATAAAAGACCATATCATGCATAGTCTGCTAAAAACTACTTTACTTTTTCCTCTATGAGTAGGAGTTCTACTTGAAAAATATTTCAGAATTTGTGCCTGTATGAATTAGAATTAACTTATTTACCCACAGAGCCCTTTCCACACAGGGTCAAATAACTAACAACATAATTTGTCTTTTCTTTGATCAAAGTTTAATCAAACAGTAACCATGGGGATGTGAGGATGTAAAGGCAGAAAAATCAAACACCATGAATAATGCCTCTTAATAGAGGTTCAGCAACCATAAAAAAATAAATAGACTGTCGCTGTTTCTAGGTTCCTTGATCCAAACAGAAGAAAACACAAGATTTTACTTGCATTGCTAACATCACAAGATTGCAACTAGAAGAATACCTGGACATGTGATATTGTATAGGAATTATTATTTTTGCCTAATTTCTGTGTTCTTTTGGAAGAGTGAAAGGTGATTCCCATTTTTTATTTCCTGCCTCATGTCTGTCAAAAATAAATACAATCCTGTATTAGAGAGAGAGGTTTGAGTTACACACTCAAAGGCCAAATCCTGGAGTCCTTATTTAAAGGAAAATATTTCCTTACTGCATTGGGAGATGAATCTAATAAGCTGATCTCACTTTTGCCACACAAGCACATGTAGAAACACAGAAATCCTCAAGCTTTGTCCTGAACACTGAACCGCAGACTCAGCAAACAAACAGCACATAATTATTTGCTCAATTACTCTCAGAGCACAACATCCCATTACCCTTGAGCTGGCAGGGGAAGGACGGTGCTCAGTTCTGATTTTTTTAAATACCTTTTTCCATAGTTTTATAATATCGCTGAATCTTGGCAGATCACCATGGGACAGCAAATATTGCCTTCCCACTTCAACACATTTTAAAAGTTTAAATCT
The DNA here is from genome assembly GCA_013399195.1 of Dicrurus megarhynchus. Lineage (NCBI taxonomy): Eukaryota > Metazoa > Chordata > Aves > Passeriformes > Dicruridae > Dicrurus > Dicrurus megarhynchus. Next base: position 1,990,344 of record VXAD01004197.1, on the reverse strand, counting down.
TAGCATGGACAAGAGAATGTATGTTCCCCAGGTAATGCCTCAATAAAAAAATAAAAAAAAAAAGAAAAAGAAAAAAACCCTGTAAACCACAATGTCTTGGAAATTTTCCAAACCTACTTGGTCTGAGCCAAGTATCTGATGTGGAAAATTACAGTCCAAATGGTTAAGAATTGCTAGAAGCAATTGAAAACAGCTTTTCCCAAAGGAAAATGTTGGGCAACCTTACTGATAAGCGACCTTAGAAGTTCTGCATGAAATAATAATAAAAAAAGGAATACCAAGTAAATAATGCTTTTGTTTACATTGCTCCTATCTCCTCCTGAGATGATGAGTGTTAACTGTTTAATGGCTTGCTACAGCTACTCAAATAATGAATCAGAACTGATGGGTTTCCCTTAGAGTCAGTTGTGAGATTTCTTTGTCCACATTGATGCACCCACCCTCTCTCACTTCACCCTCCTCCAGCACAGCAGAGGGGACACTGTGCAGCTCCGTCTCATTAGTAGCCACATCCTGACAGCAATTTATACTCTGGCTTTTTGAGGCAGGGGGGAGGATAAGAGAGTCAGGCAATTTAGTTTAATTGCAGTAGGCACGCAGAGGAGCTGCACTCTCCTGCCCCCACTCGTCTTGCCCTGCTCCAGAAAGGGGCTGCTGCCCTGTGCCGGTCTGACACACATCACCCCCAGCCAGCTCTTTGCCTTTTATTCTGCTATTTATTAACTGATGCCTGCAGATAATTCCAATGTACTCTGGCCTCATTATGAGAAGGCAGACTCTCAGTTCAGTAATCTCCCAGGATAAAAGAAAACAAGGAAAGAAGAGGAGAAAGTAATTTATGTACTTCAGGAACTGTGTCAAGGCTTGAGAAAGATGGGCTGCTTTCTTAGCTCCTACAAAAGGCATCCATGGGCAGGAGGGTGACTGGCCATAGTCAAGATGTGCCTCAGCCTGCCTTGGTTAATGCCTTTATGGTAGCAAACCCATAGTTTTCATTGTTTCCTTCCAAGCTGGGCACTGTCTCTGTTGTCCTTGGCCATCCCACTGCTACAAAGAGATGGTTTAGCACAATGGTGACACCCTCAATTATAAAGAAATGGGATTATTATTGATTTCAAAGTCAGGATTTTATTTTTGCCTGATCTTTGTCTTGTTCACCCTATAAGCCTTGAGCCCAGCCTCCCCCAGGCAGCTGCCCAGAGGGTCAGAATGCAGAAAGCCATCACCTTCTACTGATACAATGGCCTCCCTCAGAGAAAGAGAGAAAGAGAGAGAGGAAGGAAGGAAGGAAGGAAGGAAGGAAGNAAAGAAAGAAAAGAAAGAAAAGAAAGAAAAAGAATTTATCTTTTACCAACCTAAAAGTCTTAAAAAATAAAAGTGGGGGTACCTTTCCTGGAAAAGCAGCAACCTTAAACGGTTACCTTTCAAATTCAAATCCAGAACAATAAGTTGTAAAAGTAAAAGCCCTGGAGCAGAGTGAAAGCTGCCACGTTTGCAGAAGCTGAGCTCACAGCAGAGGCTAAAACCCAGGCCCCACAGCCCCACTCTGCAGAGTGCTTCCTGCCTGCATGTGCCTTCCTGACTTGGTAAAGCTCTACCGTTAAGCATGAATAATGAACCGATTTGGGTTAAAAATAACTTTCTTTTTCCCTTCAGCTATTTTTTTTTTTAAACCAGATCATCCGCACAAATCCAGTCCACAAAGCTGCTCTGCAAATCATTCATCTAGCAGAAAGGCTGCTGCCAAAATGCAAGGGCAGAGCAAGCAGTCTTGGGCTTAACACAGCATTTGCTGATGATCCTCTCTCAAGAAAACATTACTGCCTGCAAAACCCCTCAGGTTAGCTGTACAAAACTACTATGGGGCACTTGGTCAGAGGAGAAACTGCTCTTTCACTGCTTATTATTGCTTTTTTATTGAGGCCATTACTCTCAAGTATCCCTCTCTTCATCTAGTTCTGCATCTTAAATGAAAGATAGACTCACAGCGTATGTGTTCAGATCCTCCTTGCATCCACATTACGTGAACACAGCTGCAGCTTTTGGGGAATGCCAGGTCCCACAGCCACCCTTAGGAAGGGCCTAAGCCCACTCCCTCCTGCATGGCACTGCCTGGCAGAGTGGCTGGCCATGTTTCCCCTTTCAAGACACCCATTCACATCCCACCTGCACTTCCATGCACTGTAAGGCCTTTCCTAGGAAGGAGAGGGAATGTATGTCCAACCTGCCTGTCCAATGTGCCTGTGCTAAGCATAGAAATCTGTGGAGCTGTGCTGGGAGATGTGATAAGCATGAGGCTGCTTTCTCTGGCTCCCACAATGATAACGAACATGCCTTCTCATCTCTTCATGCTTATTACTTCCCAGTGCCACGTCCTGGTTCCCTCTTGCACCTTATGAAAGCTTGTGACCATTTTTCAATAACATCAGTGTGCATATTCTGTAACTATCATCTGGTTTTATCTGTAGGCAATTATTAAACTGCCTCTTTCTTATCTGTCCTTTCCTCCACTTCTAAATATGTCACCCATCCCAATATCTGCTCTACCATACTGGCTTACTACTACCTCTCTCTCCCTCCATTCAGTCATGTATCAGCACTATCTGCTCTATGCAGCAAAACGAGGGGAGATCCAGACTATGAGTCTTTTTTTTTCTTCTTTGCTATTTGCCATTTTCACCTTGAGTCCTCTTCTAAGTCTACTTGTAGTGAATCAAACCCTTTCTCCCTGTATAAGGATCTCTTTGCTGGAACAGTCTGTGGGACTGATGGATTCCCTATTGCTTTCGTATAATGCCCTTCTCAGAGGCTGTACAAAGTACTTTGTTATCCGATGTGAGGCAAATTTAAATATCCCCTGCTGTGCAAATTATCTGTCACACTTCAAAGGTACGTTGTAGACCTTCAAGCAAAAGCAACTGTGCTGGCAACTCATAACTGATAGTGCTTCAGCTAATTTTACAGGAGAACTTCCTTTATAATATGTGCCATTTCTGGCCAGAAAGAATATCCAACATCCAGCATCTGGTACAATTGCTTATTCTTCCCTGCAACAGCACTGCTTCCTAAATGTCGTATTTTCCTTTTCCATCCACACACACTTTATATTTTCCTGAGGTGAGGCAAAACACAGGACTTCCATCTCAATTTTATAAAAGTCACACTCCTTCTGTACTCCTATGCCATAAAACACCAGGCAGCAATGTTATACTGGAAGTCATGAATCCATTACTCTTAGATATGAGCAAATGCACTGACTATGATACGGGGTAATTGCTCACACTGAAACAGTCTCTCATGTATGTTCACTGTTAGAATTGTATTCAGTTCTAGTTCCAATCCTCACTCCGAAGACACACAAAGTGATCAGAGTTTAGTAAGCTCTGCCCAGCCACCAAGTTCTGCAAATGAAGGGATTTAGGAAGAAGATACTGATTCATTTCAGCTGGGATTTGCAGTGGCGTTATTGCACTCGCAGCACCTTAAGCTGCCATCACTCTTTGGAATACCTGCAATCAGTGCAGCCCTTTTCATAAATGCCACAGATGAAATTATGCTCTGCTTTTACAATTTATCCAAATGCTTTTTGCCGGACTTTTGCAGCGCATATACCTCAAACTCAGATTTGAGGAACTCAGAAATTAGTTTATCTATATGTGGCTGCACTAAATACAGCTCAACGTTTTTCTTTTCAATGTTCCTCATGTCCAGCATATTTGTTTGAATCCAATTTCTATCTCATTACCTTTACCTCTAAATACCTTTGGACAAGTTTCCCTAACAGGAAGGCTGCTTCAGCTTTGCTTTTTGCTCTGATGTTGTAAAATCATGCTCATTTACTTTAAGCTTGACCTAGAGCCTTTGTCCACTGCCCTCTGGATCCTTGAAAGTCAAGAGCTTTGCTGCTCCTACATCTGCCTCCATTTTCAACACCATACTGTGAATCCTTGTGTTAATGACACATAGGCATATTGTCCCTCTTTATACACATATGGCTCCAGGGAGCAACACTGTACCTTTTAGCCAAGAAACACTTTTCTGTCAAGCATCTCTATTTTTGTGTCTCGGCTGAGTAGTAAACAGGGTCAATCCTGAACTTGGGCCAGCTGCTCTACACTGCAGCTTTCCCTAAAAGTGCCATCAAAGCTCCTAAGTGTGAAGCTCTAATTCCTAAATAACATGGCTTCACCCATTCTTCTGGAGCCATTAGAATATCCTGACCCATATCCTAACTAACTTTTTTTTTTATTTAAAAGCATCTTGCTGAGCCCTTCATGAAGCCAGTGACATTTCAGTGTTGAAGCCTCAGTCAGAGCTGTCTCCCCACCTTCTGCCAATGACAGCTTCCTTTTCTATACAGGACACTTTATCATCTCTCAATTCCAAGTATTTTAGTCCAAACTCCAAATGTCATCTTCTTTAAAAAAACCCAATAAAATAATAAAAAACCCTACTTGGCTGCTGGCAGGCAGTTTGGTAAGCTTGTCAGTGCTAATTCCAGTTTCATGTTGTTTGAGACATTAATCTCGGGTTACTCTGCTAAAAGCTGTAGCAGGCACATCAAATATTATACTTCATTATTATACTTCGTTCCACTCCAAACTCACTGTTGTTGACAAAAACATGTCTGTAGCTTGAGAAACCTACATTTTCCACTCCAAATAGCAGCTCTTTCTTTGTCTGCATCTTCTGTAAGAGGGTTTTCCTCTATCAGCATGCCAGGCCCACACTCACAGCTTTTAATCAATCAGTTATAATCACACCACATTCAATCAATAGATACCTGCCTCTCTCTAACCCCAAATATCGAATATTCCGACCTCACCTCCTATCCATCCAGCTTCTCCCACTGTAATACAAGCCCTACCTACATTACACATATATTTTCCTATCCTCCTTATTCTCCTTGTCTTCCTATTGAAAATTTTGTGAGTGTTTGTGTAAGATGCTAAAAGAATTTGACAGGTGTTTTGCTTGCATTAAAAGAGAAAGTATTTCTGGTAACCAATACTATTATTACATTATGACTAGTGGGATAATCATATAAGCATTTCAACCTTTTAAGCAAAGTTTTTTCCTTTTCTTTTTTTCTTTTAATCATCTTTTTTACTCAATAAAAGCAGGTGAAGTAAAGCCCTCCGTTTCTATACTGACAATGTGTGATGTCAGATGAAATTTTCAAAACTCTGCTCCCTCCCCGTCCTGCCAGATTTAACTTCAAAAGGACCAATGCCAATCAATCCAAATGCTTGGAAGATCTCTTCTCTAGGATTTCTACCTAAATTGTTTAATACAAAATGTTGTGTTTTCTTTTAGGAACCATAAGGAACAAACAACTTTAGATAAGTAATTTCATAAATGGCGACACAAAGTTCCATATTTATTATGTTAGCAGTTTCTCAGGTAACATCTCCATTTACAACTAACATGTTTCCTTTGGCTGCCAGCATAACAAGTGCACTCTGTGATGCAAGAACAACGTGACTCTTGCTGATTCTTTTGTCACTAAGATAAAAATGTAGCAGATCAGACTCTGCTTCCAAATGAACTTGTGCACAAGGGAGTTTACTTTCATCCTACAATTGGCTGTTAATTAGGTATGTTATACTGAGGAGACCATAAGGCTCAAAGAAAATCTTACAGAATTTTTGTAATTAATTAAAAAGTATATTTAAATCCACAGCTTGAATTAAAATATACACAAGAGAAGGAAAACCTTTCTTTGATAAATTTCACACTACTAAGTATTTGAATGATTAAGATCTGGGTTTATATTTGGGGGCATAGATCCATCATTATTATAACCTTTGGTAGTTTCTAAATGGTTGAAAAATATTTCTGCTACTGTTACATGGTGCAACAAGATGAGCCTGAAATAATATCAAAATAGCATGCTGCTATCAAGTGAAAATACTATACAAAATAAAACATCTTCAGAGAACATGGCAAGTGTCTCCAGCACAGTAACACAGTTTGGTCGTGGGCTCTTAACAGTACCTTCCCTGAGGGTTGAGTAGCTTCTCATTGCTGCTTTCTACTGCAGGTCTCAAATAGGAACATTGTGTGAGATATTACTTAATTTTTTATCATCTAAAATAGAGAAAGGGGAATGATACTGGTGAAATCTGTTCTGGAAGTTGTGATAGAAAGCACACTAGAAAGAAAGTACCTGCAAAGTATGGAGAGGCAAAAATAAAGCAAGAATTAAAGAAAATTGATAAGACAGAGAAGGAAGCAACGTGGGGAGTCAAGAACCTTAAAATAAAAAGCTTTCATATATTTTTAGTATGTAAATATGTTCAAGTCACAGGCACAATTCGGTTGTAGTTCCAGTGCAAAACAGGAGGAGCGTTGTGGTTTCTGTCAAGGTCTTCACAGTGCAAGCAGGGAGCTCTGTTTGTTTGTATGTGCCAGCTGAGCAGATGCAAGCAGAATTTCCCATGCCTTGCTCCCCAGCAGTGAGGTTCCCTCTGCCAGAGTGCTGAGATACACTCTCACTGGCTTGAGTGTGCTGGCACAGAGGCAGGCACGATGCCAAAGCAGCTGTAGGCCCCACCTCTCCAGCACAAACTTACCCCTGGCCTTGATGCCTTAGGTTTTAACTTTTCTTTTTTTCAAATCCTGTACTGCCTGGTGGGTAACTCTGAAGTTTCTGTGGCTGGTTAGCTGCTGTTCTCTCATGCTGGTTAGACATAACCAGCCATTCTAGGTTTGCTCTCCAAGGACACCTAGACTGTCCTAGGCTTTAAAATCTGTAAACTAAGCCCTCTGAAGAGGAGGACAAACTTGGGGTAATTACATCATTGACTGGGGTTGTAATTGTAGAATTGATCCTGATATGCAAATGGACCAAACTTATAAAAGTGTGAAGAACTCGTGACCCAGGGTCCATCTGGGGTGTAGCCTTTTGACTGGCCAGGGTGTACCTTTGAAGGCCTTTCAAATAAATACCTACCATTATTCCCTTATTCTTGTCTAGGCTCTGTTTTTAGGCGGCCATCTCAGGTATCAGCCTGAACCACTATTTTCAAGGTTAGGATAAAATCTTTAGAGAGGGTTATTTTTGAGGAAAAATTCTGATTAGTGTAGCATCTATGTAGCATGCATAGTAGAAAGCAATTTCTACAACACTAAAGTTTCTATTTGTAAACATGATAGCCCCCCACCAACAAAATACAGCAAAAATACTGCATAGAGTTTGATCTTCAGGATATTGACTGCTGTACACATTGCTCCCTTCTCTGTTGTGGTCTTCAGAGCTCTATTTTCCAGGGTGGCACTGAAGATTTAGCTGGCATGCTTACGTGATATATAACCCCATGGTTTACCTGTCATATGTGTGGCTCAGAGTTAACTGTCCAAGGGAGAAGTTTAGCAAATTTTTTTTCCTACCACAGGGCTCTGATGCCTGGCAGAAGTCAGGCCTAACATGGTGATTTTCTGTTTATGAATATTTTACATTGCTCAACCCTTCCAGCACTAGCAAAGCTCAGTGTCCATGTTTTCATGTCTGCCTCTGCAGCCTCCTCACCCCTGGCAGCAGCTCCCTCCTGACTGCTGGGAAGACCTGGGATTTATTCCCAGACAGGAAAGCCGAGGTAGGGACTGGAGAATTAAGTATTTCCTTTTATTGTAACTTTAGTAGAAATGTTTGGATTTCTGCATCCTGTAAACTGATCATTTCTATACGCCTCATATCTCTGCCTGCCTTGTGTTTATCACCTGGTCAATGCACTTCAAACTTCTTCTCAGGTGGCCTCCAATAGAAAGAATTGTAGACATTGATCCTCAAAGTCCCAGGGGACCTGCCAGTGCTCTTGTTTATAAAAAGCTCTATCATTTAAAAAAAATATTTTCTGCTTCAGTCAAATCATATGAAGGCCATCATCTTCTGTCTCAGCCCCTTTAGCAGAATTTCTCCTCTGGCTTTAAATGAGTTCACTGTATATCAGTGACATGTAAGTGATGTGGCCAAATGCCCTTTTCCTTTGCTGCAGCCAGGTGCCAGGCTGCTAAAGAAGCCAGGACTGCATAAGGCTCCTATTTAAAACCTCAGCCAACTACTTCACAGCTGGATCCTAAAACCCAACCTGAAGAAGCCAAGCACCGCTGTGCTACCCCTACATGAGATAAGGTCTTCGCTGCTCCCATCAGAGCAATACAGTCCATTTCTCCTGCTCCAAAATCTGCAGGTGTTCCTCGTGCCTGAGGCCACAGAAGGACCCAGCAGCCCTGTTGCTGGCCATGGCATTGGCAGCTGCACAGTTTCTCCAAGAAACCCTTCAATATTCACAAATAGAAGAAATGAAAGGGCAGGTGCTTGTGCTTCCTCAAACAAAGAGCTCCTGGCAAGTCTTCCTAAAAGCGTCAAAACCCAGAAAAATAAATTCAAAACATGTTAATTCTCTCTAGCTTAAAAAACCCTAAATCCTAAATTATCCAGTAGATTAATTTCCCCTTCTTATTTTTGTTATTTCCAGTCAGCTGGTATTTTTCCCAAATTAACATATTGCTCATGTTTATAGATGAATTTAAAACTTGGATCTTCTTAATACTGAAACTCACATCTGCAAAAATCATGAGAGCAGCTTTAACACTGCACATAGTTTTAATTCTGTATCAGGAAGGAAAAAAAAGTGAATCAGAGCTAATAGGTATGTCATCCTGTGTCGTCCTTGCTGATATGAATGAAAACACACACTGCTATTCAGGACATAAATAATTGGTCATCAGGCAAATGTCAGGGCATACCCATCTCTCTGCCCAAGCAGAATACATCTCAGGTGGTGCCAGGAGAGAACTTTGCACCAACAGGAGTGCTAATTTGACAAGGAACATGCCAGTCTGCGGATGATGTCTGGCGATGAGCCGCTGCCTAGTGTTTCCTGGCAACCCCAATGCTTTTGGAGGCCACTGACCCGTTTCAATCACATCTGAAAAGGCGAGGAAATCGCTTCATACCTATCTGTAGTCCTACAAGTTTTGTAGAAAAGCAGTGGGCTAGAGAAACTAAAGAACACAGCCCACGTGGTCTATCCAGTGGGAAACGTTTTACAAGGAACTTTCCATACAGAAAAGGGAATTGAAGAACCAAAGGCACAAACATTGTGGCAAAGCAGCCTTCATTAACTCTGCCACTCATAGAACAACTTGAATTTGACACTGGGCAATTATCCAGCCAATAATGGCACCTTCAGGTCAGCAAAAAGTCTTAGACGAAGACAGGGGAGGTTTAGAGGCTGTTCAGTTACATGTTATTCAACACATAAAATCATGCTCTACAACAATTTTGAGTATTGGGATATTTTTATCTTGCTGTTACATAAAAGAATCCAAAAGATGGCTTAGGTAGGGAAGTCAATGGTGAAAGTGAAGAAAATAATTGCCTTACAAAGGGGCTGAAAGAGGAAAATAGTGCAGTTTTAACAGTTTGTATTGATCAGGTGAGTTGATACTTTACTTTCTCTCTTTTTTTTTCATGTAAAGAATACTCACAGAATACGCAATAAAGTAAGTGCTATTTCTCACAACTTTCCTCATTTTAGGCCCTGACTCTATTTTGTTTTCTGGCTTGTTTTTAAAGTTGATGGAAATAATTAAGGAGGTCCGTAAAAAACTTCTGTTGCTTTTGGTGGATTTCATCCTTAGGTTTGTGTTGATAGAAAACAAAACTGATACTTGTTAAAACCTAATAGAGGCATTAGGTTTTTTTCAAAAAATATGATTAAAAAACACCTAGGGAGCCATCTTTTGTGATGATGCTTGGAGGTCAGTGAAAGTCTTACAAGAGTGCTGCCACATGAATTGCCAGGCTGCTTTGCAGCATGGTCCTCATCTTGCTATGGGTACACGCTCCTCCTCTGTCAACCCTGCTAACGTGAAACAGTGGAAAGCCAGGTGTAACCAAGAGCAACTTCGGTGCCTGAGCTCTGGCAGACGTATTGTTTACAATGAATTTGTGTGTTGAATCTATATGGAGCCTGTCCCAGTGCCCTGAAGCAAGAAACGTCATTTATATTCATATCCCAGAAAAGAGGAGAAAATTATTCTAAAAGAATTAAAGGCTGCTGAGCATGGAAGAATGCCAGGCTTTCAGACAAAATCTATGTTGCTGAGCATAGGCACAAGATTCGTACTGTTCCTCTTCTCAAAGCCACTTGTTTCTACACAGATTCTGTTTGTCATCAAGACCATCAGGTTTCTGGATGCTGCACATCCATGGTATTATAACGTTTTCCTGTAGCATAAGCAATTACAATGAGATGCTGCAGTGCATGAGAGGAGGAAAAACAATTGGTATGCTGTTGGCTTTTCCTCACTACATCCCTTAGCAATGGCTTTTGTCCTCACAGATGGTTCTGGATCGTCAGGTGTATTTCTGGGATGGTGCATCCACCAGTTCTCCCCAGCCGCCTGCAGCTGTGGCACAGTGTCCTGGAGAGATCTGATGCAGGGCTAGGTCAGGCCTCAGCAAACCTGCTGCTCTTTCAACCTTCCTGTGGTCTCAACAGAGATCTTCTTGTGTTCGTCAAAGATTAACACACCAGATCTGTTCTTTTGGCCTAAATCATTTATGATTTGCATTATGCATGTCCCTGCCTCCTCTGAGTTACGCTGTTTTCTTGCAGAGCCCTGAATAACTGAGAGAAAGAGCTATCCTGCTGATAAGGTCGAGAGTATGTCGTTTAAAACCTGCAGAAATAACGTCTCACCACTGTAAGGGGTCCAGGATCACCTTAACTAATACCAGGAAAGGGCACAGGCTGAGACAGACAGAAGCAAATGTCCAGCTGCACAGACTAGGGAAGGCTTCACATGCTGATCTGAGATTGTCCAAATGGCACTTTATTCAGCTGAGAGTTCAAGACTTGTGCTTCGGCTGTCTCACAGACGAACACAGAGAGATGCCACTGAGATCAGCACTACCCTGCCTGGCATCTTTGGAAGTGCAAAGAAAGCTATGGACCCTTACATGATTCCCTAGCATTCAAGATGGTGTTCTGATTCTCTCCTCAGCCCAGTATTAGCCTCACAGATTTTCTAGACCACTGCTGATTTCAAAACACTTTGCCACACTTTGAAACACAGCATTACATAGGTGAAAGCAAGGAAATACCTCAGCACTTCTTTGCATACAGTTGGCTTTTCAAAAACGTTTTCTGACTACTTTGGAGACTCAGCTGTTGAACACATTGAGAGAAGAAAAAATGCACGTGCGCAATGTTGCATGTGATAGGAAAGAGGAGAAGCTGCCGGTTTTCCTGCATTGTGCAGTTCCCCTGATTACCCTTCCCTTCTCCCCAGAAAAAAAAATGGAAAAGAACACTCCAACTGGGACAAGAGGGTCATTTAAGTAGCATCTGAAGTCAGCACCAATCCAAGGAGCAGTCTGCTCTGTGTGTACACACAATGTCTGGCTGAAACAACTAACAGAGCAGAACTCGTCACCAGTTTTTAGTAGTAATGAAAAGATTTCCATTAATCTCGGCTACAAATTGCAGTGAGATGGAGCCAGCTGGGCTCCCACACTGCAGCACCTTTGTTTTCTACATGTCAATCCAATAAATGTCATCTGCCAACCCTAAAATTGGTTTGTTATGGGTTTTTATGCATCAAGATCTGAATTTCCACAGGCTTAAGAGGAGATCCAGAGCCATGCTGGCCCATAGTCTAAACTGAGGATGCAAAGCTTAAGGTAGTGAGGGCTGTTCTGTGTCTGAAGCCTGCTAGTACACTTGGCATTGAATGCCAAAATTCTACCATTCCACAGGCCAAAAATTTTGGGGGCTGTCATTGCCGATCTTTGCAATGTCAAGCCACTGGTACTATCATTAGCCCAGGATTTGTGCTCCATGGGATCTCTTAGACACCATGCCCCTGATTAATCATTTTCTTTCTACAGTGGTACCAAGCCAGTAAATTAGGCCCCAAGGGGAGCAAAATATCAAAAATTTCCAGGTTTGCCTTTCATCTGATTTTACCCATAAATGCAGTTGTGTTGTCCTTCATTCCCTATTCCCCATCCTTTCAGTGTCCCCTGACTCTGGGCCTTTACCCCTCTGGCTTATTTTAAACCTCACTGATGCAGAATACCAGTCAGAAGGAGGAGGGTTGGTTGCCTGGGGAAAAAAGAGCCAAAGAGAACATTTTCATCTTTTTCACAGGGACTGATGAGTGGAAGGGTGAGTTCACAATGGCTCTTGCAGCAATGTTCCTTTGTTCTGCCTCTATTAAAACAGACCTTAGGAAATAAACATAATAATTTGAATTGCTTGCCCATCTAAGTCTTCTTCCCACTACTTTAAACTCCTTTCTCACAGACAACAGAGTCAAATTTGCACCCATTGAGCAAAAAGTGCCCCTAATAAATTTTTTACTCTTCTGTGTTTTTCTATATTTTTGATAGATAAACAAGAGCAGCAGTTTCTTTGGATCAAAAAAGAACCAGGGCACTGACGTAGAACAAAACTGCTTTTTTATTCAAACTGCTTTCTGTGGGAAAGAGAAACTGGCTACTGGAGCTACTTCTGAGCAACCAGATCATCATGAGATTCAGAAATACATATCTGGGGAAAATATGTATCCCAAGCACAGCTGAACAGTAGAGGTCCAGATGTCGTTCTTTTTCCATTCCAGGAAAGGGGAAAAGGTTTCCCACAAAAACATATTTTTTCCCTGTCTCAGGAAAAGCTGTATTAATAAATAAGCATCACAGTATGAATCTCTGCCCTGGCTCCATCTGTTAAGCTACTACAAGACTCCAGAGGGAGTCTTCACACAAATAACATTAAATAGAAATGAAGAGTGGCCTGGAATTTATTTCTCAGAGCCATAAACCCAGGAAAAGCAGATAAGTCTATGCTGCCAGGGTAAAAAACATACCCTGAACTGTTAAATTTGCCTTGGTTCTTTCGCTGGTAGCTGCTCGTGTACAAACAACTTACTGAGCCTCGGTCAGATTTTTGACTGACCAGGTCATGTTTTTTCCATTAATGGGTGAACCACCAAGGATTCACAAAACAGCTTCTGCCTCTCCCAGAGGAGCAAAGAGGTTATCTTGAGGCACTCTTTCCCCTTGGAACATGTGAGACAGGCAGCATGGAGGAGACCCAGGGCTGATAAAGCCTCTCTACGTATATTTCTCTCCAAACGCTCTCCCAGCAGTGTTTTCTACAGCACTGTCCTGGTGCACTAAGGTGTGGATGTTGCAGTTACAGGACAGGAGGGTGCTGAGGCAGAATAAGCGCATACTACCCTGCTGAGCTTCTTTGGAGGTGAAACAGCCAGCTGCAACTGGAGGACAAACTTGGGTGAACTTGGCCTGAGAAAAGAAGCTATGCTTTGGCAAGACTGCAGGTTGCTATTTCAAGAGCAGGAGGAGCAGTTTTTGGAATAAAGTTCACTGTGTAAATAAGTTATGGGTAACATTTTAATTGAATATGTAAAGTAACCCAAAAGTACAAGCTGACAGCAGGAGCACAGTCCTCTGGGATCAGCCCCGGGGATTCCTTCTGTAATCGATACCTCCTTAACATCTCAGCCCTTCTTTATAGTAACAATACGTACTTTCTTTAAATCCCTAATTTCCCGAGTTGTTCTGTTCTTTTTTGTTAATTAAAAATCCTGGCTAGTTTGCATCAGTCTTCAGCTGATTTTCCAAATGTTCCTCTTGAGTTTTCTATCTTTTCTGCATCCCCACCTCTATGATCCACTTTCTCTCTGTACGTCAGTCTTCTGAAACCTTGCTAATATTCATTCATGTTTCTTCATAACTGTCCAACAAGCTCTCATAGTAATACTCAGTATTTTGGAACTTCCAAATCCTTCCAGGGGATTCAAGATGTCTCCTTTCCATACATTTTTTCAAGTTTTCTTCTAAGCCTTCAGCTTTGTGCATGAGTATGACCAACAATATTATGATGTCATTTTATTAGAAAAAGCTCACTAGGGGACTGCACACAGTAGATACTCCAAACACGTATGGGGTAGCTCTAACCAAGAAGAATTTCCTAGCAAGTCTGCATCTCTGTGGAGATGTAGGCTCCTTAGGCTATCAAGTGCTTTAGCTATCTGCTCATTAAATCATCACATCCTACCAGAGATGAGCGAGAATTCAGTTCTGCTGACCTGCAGCTTCCAGAGCAGCCATAGCAAAAGGTCAGCAGCTGAATGCTGTGGGCCTTGTGACCAAGGACTCTGTCTGGCACCTGTGTTACATGTCTGACTGCTAAACAAAACCCCCAGCAGCCATGTCAGCAGGCTTATGCCAGACATTGGACATGCTCTGCACCACAGGTTACCTCGTTCTTGCCTTCTTCAACCCCTGCAGCCCAGGCATCACCCTGCCTCCCCCAGATGCCACTGGGGCCTCTTCACCAAGGTAAATCACTTGCCAGCAATGCACTCTCCAGCACCTTAGAGTACCATGTCCGGGTACCACCCCTCTCTGGATACAACGTATCCACAGCTTCCCGAACTCCATGGTGCATTTCTGCTTTTATCTGTGGAGGACATAATCTGTACAACACAGCCTGGATGCACTTCCACAGCATCTGCAAACATGCAGAGTATCCAGCACTGCCATGGGCATGGTCATGAGTCCTTGAGCCCACCCTCCTCCTGGATAGGGTGGACTCCTTTTTCCTCCCTCAGTTCATGTTAATTGTTTCATCTGGTTTCAGCATCCTGTGGTTTATGGACCCAAATGCTTTCCTCCCTCCCCGTCTCCATGTTGGGCTTCTCCATATCCTGCTCGTAGCCGTGGGACTGAGTTATGTGCTGCATAATGTGCAGGAACCTGTTCACATGAATTGGCCTGGCACACAATGCTCCTAGCAGCTGTTTAATGCTTCTTGACTGGATGTCTTGCTACTCACATTCCAAACAGCTTTTAAGCCTCCTTCTATGTCCTCTCACTGAGAACTATTAATGTCCACCCATAACCTTTGCTTCTGAGCCCTTGCTTGCTGCTTCTCCTCCCACCAGTCCCTCCAGCACAGAGGCCCCAGGCTGACATCCTCTCTAGCATCCCAAATCTCTCTCTTTCCCTCCACTTTGGAACATTTTCCCTCTTGGGTTGCCAAACTGTCTCCCTGCCCCCAATACCATCTCATCCACTGATTACTTAAAACTCACACATCACTTCTGTCACCATTTCCATATGAAAGTGCACAGTTTCTGTGACAAAGCTGTCATGGCAACTTGAAATTTGTCAGGTTTTCACATTATACATAACCTGCAAAACTGCATATTATTAAACATGTTCCGATGCTCCCAATTACTTAAAAAGTATTCCATTGCCAAATCCCACTGCTCTATTCAATCAACATTTGTCATCTGGAAGAAAACCTCCACATCAAGTTGCTGTTGCTTCAGGGCATTGATGAAGGAGGGTGCTCTTCTGTCATGCCTGCAGCAGACTTGGAGTAGATCAAAGCCTCTAATACTTTTCTGTGTCAGCTGGTGGATGGACTTAAGAACTGCAGTAGGATGGGCCACTAGGGAACACAATCACTTCTGCACACATCTTAAAAAATACCTTAAAAATGTCACACAATAGCTGTTGTCAACATTTTTGAAGGGCACTCCTTGTTAACATATACATTTTGGTCAACTACAGTTGACCAAAAAAATGCATGCTGATGATAGATCTAGACACAAATCAGGTAATCCACAACACCAACCTGAAACTCAGGTAGGTACTAACAATCCCACGCTCACCTCCTTGGAGCACACAGAAGTGCTACACAAGCCTGGCAGAGCCAGGTATTTCATACACATATGTACTGCTGTACAGACTTTTCATTCACTAATTTCATCTCCCATTTCATTTGACTTACAAACACCTATTCTGAATCTGGCTCAGCCTCCCATTATCGGCAGATGGATTTTCCTTATTTTTTATTAGGCAGTGAGGCTTAGGTGGGGGAGAACATTTTATTTCCTTTCTGATTTTAACTTCAAGTGTAAGCACATGCAAGTATTTTTCCATCTGTTACCTGATTTTCTTCCTCACAAGCTTCAGACTTTACTGGAACTACTTCATCTTGGAAAAAAAATTCTTGCTCTAAGAAAGAATACGGAGGCTGCTGAGGTTTTCCCTATGGAAAGATAAAAGGTTTAATCAGGTATAATGCATTGACTGATTTCCAATTTTTAAATTCCCCATTTTTTAATTCCCAAGAAACCTTTTTATTGTACAAAACCTATATTAATAAATTAATAGTTAATCAATCAATTTTCAAGAATTAAAATTAAAAATTGCATAATAAATAGTGTAATAGAGTGGTACATCAACTTGCTTTTTCTCCTCTATATGTAGAGTGACTTCTGGTTTATTCCTTTTTTTGATGAAAAATCACATTTGCTCTGCATTTTCTGAACAACTTTAGCCATCATATTTTGTATTTTAACCTATTGGGACATTCTGGGATATAAAGCCCATGGGAAGGAAAAAATATATTGAAAAATTTGTACCTGCTTCTAGATTTAGGTCAGGCAGTACAACATACATTGCCTTCCCACAACCATTCAATCTCCACCAAGCTCAGCAGCATCCTGAGGTTCTTCTTTGGCATTATCAAGGAGACATTATTACAGTTTTCTCCATCATTTCTCAGGAGCTGTCATTATTTTGGAGTATCTGCAGGATACCCACTGTGATGTGTGATAAATTCATCCCTGTGTTAGTGGATTCTGAATGCAAGAGTGGCTATGGATAGATTATTTCCCAGACAGGGTCTGACCTGAATCCTGCCCCTCTAATGAAGTTAGAAAGTCAGGTTTTTTCTCTGCACTGTGTGGAAACACTCCACAACAAGCTCCATGGCCTCATCCCAGTGACAGTACCTGTGCCTCCCCTGTGTAGTCACATTTGTCCCTCTCTGATTTTACCAAGTGAGCAGGAAAATAGTGATGTCGGTTCTAACTCACTACTGAAGGAGTTACCGCATGACAAACATCAATTTCCTGGGTGAATGCCTTTACTTTCTAGGATTTCTACCTTGTAACAACTTCTATGAACTTTCCACCCTTCACATACTCTCCAGTAGCCCCAAATTACCCACCTCCTTCCTTGATATGTCACAGTGTTTCTCAGCTTTTCCTGCCATGGTATCAGAAGCTGTAGCATGCATCAGCTTTCATTTCTGTGATGCTTTGTTTGAGTTTCTGATTTTCACCTTTATCTCTTTATGGTGAACTTTTCACATCCTCTTTCAAGGCCTCTTTTGGCTCTGCTGTAGTCATAGCTGGTGTCTGTCAAACCCTGAACAACTGAAGCTGTGCTCTTTTCTTGTCAATGTTCTGCTGTTAAAAAAACAACCAACCAAAAAAAAGCCCCAAACCACCAACCCACACTCACACACGCGCACACACGCACACGAAAGATTTAGGGATTTCCAAACCTCTTTCAAATCATTCTGTTTCATTTGTGTAACCATTTTTCTAAAAGATTCAATGCCTGGTGCTGCCTGGTGATGCCATGCATCTTCCCAGAAGACCTAGTATCCCACATCTCTTACCTGCTGCTCCCAATAAGTCCAGTTCCCATTTTCAAGATCAGTAAGAAGCCAGTCTGAAAACTGGATGCAAATAGCACTGTATTTGTCCCTCTGGGATCATCAGAGTCTTGACCTCCTTGAATCTTGCTAACGTTATAAACTCTTGCAAAACCCATTCCTACAGCAACAATAATAACTTTAACCCTTTCAGCATCACAGTAGGTCCCATTAACTTTGGTCAGTTATGATTACTTTGCATTGCAAAGGCTTTTCTAGCAAAGATGTAGTAGGGTTTTCCAGTGTAAGTGGCGTTCTCACTCAGTGGTTTGCTTTAGCCTTTCCCCCTTCTTTCATGATACACACTTTCCTCTCACTTACTACAATTGCATTCAGATTTACTGATCCTTGTACACAAATGGTCTCTTTTTACTGAACTTCCTAGTGGCTGATGGGGTTTCCCCAACACAGAAGGACTTCCAGCCTCTTTGTAAATGTTGCAAAGAGACACTGGCAAAAAGAATCCAAGAATCCAGCATTGTTTGGAAGAGAAACACCTGTCTCAAGTGAACAGGCAAACAGAGACATTTCCCAGGAGGTGAACAAAACACTCTGGCCAATAGGCAAGCAGAGTGCTTCATCTACAACTTACCAGAAGTCAAAATACCTGCTGAATATTCACCTAAAATATCTGCTGAATTCTACCTGAGGGCAACATTACACAGGGAAGGTATCTTCTGAACTTCTTCCTCATGAGTGATGATGGATGGATGGATGGAGCAAATGGCAAAAATAGAAACATGGACAGACACTGGAGATGACAAGAAAACAGGTTTCAATAGGATGGCAGAAGAGAATAAAAGTTCTATTGAGAAGGAATTTATCCTGTTCTCTTCCGTAAAAACTCATCCTCCTCTGAACTCTGCTCCTTTGCTCTTCATTTTATGTCTTTGCTCCTTTCTGCTCCCTGGATTATCCTGTCTCTGCTGCAACATTTATATCCTGTCCTTGTATTCTGCAAGCCCATTTTGCCTCTGAGATAAAAGCCCCTTCCTCCTTTCCCTGTATTGTTTTAATTCCCTAAAACTCCATCTCTCATCAACACTTCCAAGCCCATTACATTTCCTATTCTTCCCACAAGACTCTCTCTTCCTTTCTCTGTAAAAATTTCTTCTTTTGAGGATGACAAATTTGCTTTTTCCCAACCCCCACCAAAACACATACTCTTTCCCATTTTTACCTGATTGCTATTTTTATGCAAATCATTCCAGCTCCAGTTTTTCCATCATAAAACTATTTGCTGTCTTCTTCTATTTCCTGAGTAGAATCGTAGAATAATTGGGGTTGGAAGGGATCTTAAAGATTATCTAGTTCTAATCCCCCACACAGGCAGGGACATCTTCCATTAGATGAGGTTACTCAAAGACCCATCCAGCCTGGCCTTGAACAATTCCAGGGATTTGGCATCTACAACTTCTCTCCGCAAGCTGTTCCAGTGTCTCACCACCCTCACAGTAAAGAATTTCTTCCTTATGTCTCATCTAAAACCATTCCCCCTTGTCCTGTCGCTACAGGCCCTTGTGAAAAGTCTCTCACCAGCTCTCTTGTAGCCCCCTTTAGGTACAGGAAGGCTGCTCTAAGATCTCCTTGGAGCCTTCTCTTTTCCAGGCTGAACAACCCCAGCTCTCTCAGCCTGTCTTCAAAGGAGAGATGCTCCAGTGCTCTGAGAGTTTTGTGGCCCTACTTTGGATGTGCTCCAGCAGGTCCATGTCCTTCTCATGCTGGGAGCCCCCGAGCTGGATGCAGCATTCAAGGTGGGGTCTCACAAGAGTAGAGGAACAAAATCCCCTCCCTCACCCTGCTGGCCACACTGCTTTGGATGCAACCCAGGACATGGTTGGATTTTTGGGCTGCAAGTGCACATTGCTGGGTCATGTCAAGCTTCTCATCAACCAACACCCCCAAGTTCTCCCCAGGGCTGCTCTCAATCCATTTTCTGCCTGGCCTGTTTGTGCTTGGGATTGCCCAAACCAGGTGTAGGACCTGGCATTTGGCCTTGTTGTACTCCATGAGGTTCACATAGGTCCACCTCTCAAGCCTGCCAGCATCCCTCTGAATGGCATCCCTTTCCTCCAACATGTCAACTGCACCACAGAGCTCTGTGTCATCAGCAAACTTGCTGAGGGTGTGCTTGATCCCACTGCCCACATCGCTGACAAAGGTGTTAAACAGTCCCAGTACAGGCCCCTGAGGAACACCACTCATCACTGCTTTCCACATCATATTTCACTCTCCTGCTCAACCATCTTGCCCACAAGTTCCCTCTCTCAGAATCCCTCTCCTCTTCCAAACCCAGCCATAGATTCTCTTTTCTTCTCTGAGATCTCCTCCAAGGCTTGCTTTCACCAGCTTTTCTCCCAGATGTTTTCCTCTCTGTCAAAACTCTAAATCCACCTGCAAATCTCATCTTCCATTTAGTTCACTGAGCCCTTTCCTCACTCATGCTCATCTCTTTTCAAGCCTTTTGCTGCAGCAAGGCAAGCCAGGACATTCAGCAGCTCATATTGAGAAGCATCCGCTTCATCAGTCTCAAAAGGATGTTGACAATAGCTTCTCAAAGGCTAAGTGAGTCACTGTTTCACTGACACTAGTTTATCCCTGCCCATTCTTGGACAGCTCATTTAACAAACAAGTGACCATACCAGGGAATTTGCTCTTCTGACACCAACAGCAAGCGATAGGGCACAACCAAAAGAAGAAGATAATCTGATGGTAATACCAGCTAATACAGCATTTTACAGCTCTTTTCCTTTTGATTTAGAAACCCCATATGTTCTAATAGCACTGAATGTTTCATGTGTTTTGTTTCATCTCTAAGTCCCTCCAGCAAACTGTAAACTTTGTGCTTCAACAAACAACACTAAGTGGGATACTAAAAGTCAGCCCAACTTGAACATACATATTGCTACAGAAATTACAAAGAATCTTGCACAAAATGAGTAAACAGACTCTGAATTTTATTGTGAGACAGATAACAAGCAAAAAGACACCAGCAAGAGGAGGCAGTGTGCCAGTTTAAGATATGAAGGACTTTTGGAGGACACACCATTTTTACTCAAAAGAAACTGGATTCATAAATTTAAAAAAAAAATCTGGTAAAAATAAACCTAATTCAGTGGATTAAACCAGACTACTCTGTTCTACTAGCATTCCTAGGTTGTTTCCATTCAACAAAGAGGTTTAATCCAGTTGTGCATCTTGTAAAAGATACAGGTATTACCTGTTTGAAGTGACAGAGCAGAATCTGGTGTCAACAGCACTTAATAGTAGCAATTACTATACAAAACTCAGGATGATTCCTGGATTTGCATATAACTTGAAATAGGATCAATAATTTCAGACTTTTACACTGCAGGGGAAGTGTGCTGGACTGCAAGAAAAACTTTCTTTTCATGTGACAAGTGCAACAAATTGAGTTTGCCAATCCATGATGTTCTTATTTTGCACGGAGCTTTGGGATGTCACCTTTACAGCTAGTTAGGGTCAAGGTGAACCACGACTGTGTCTCTGAGGGTGGAAGTTCAGTCTGTGGGCTGCATTCACCATAAGGCTGATAGAGTAAACTCAAATTAAGTCAGTGGGCAGGAAACAGGGCTGCCATGCCTAAATCCTGACATTGCCTAAGGCCAAAACAGTACAGCTCAGGAGGCGAGGAGGATTTAGTAACATTGGACACATCTCTTTTCCCAGGAAAGATAACTTATCACCATCCAGGTTTCCCTAGGTTTGGACAGTGCTCTTCTTGATAATGATTTCTAGTGGAATGCTGGTGATATCAGTCACAAAACCCATGCTTCAAGGGGAAATTAGTTCCCTTCTGGTCTCTGTTGCTGGAGATTGCATCGTCCCTAAGGCACCATCAAGTTGCTTCTTGCTTTTCTAGTCTCTCCCCCACCACATGCTCTTCCAGTTTCTCTGAAGCTCTGCTGATTCAGAGTAGCAATGCAGATGGAGGAATATTTCCCTGGGGAGAAGAGTCAGCTCCCAGCTTGGAAACAGAGCTAATTTTCAGATGTCCTTTTTCCCACACGAAGAAGGAGCATTCAGTCTGCCCCTTCCTCCTCCCTCGCTTCTGTATAAGAAAATAAGCATTAATAAATAAGGATAATCAAATTAATCCTTGTTGTGGCTGAACTTTATTGTAAAACACAGTGAACTGCTGCACTCAGGGAGTGAGATCGATGGCAGATTTGTATTTCAAGTGATATTATAAATGTTAATTCTCCTATGATTTTTTCTTTGTTTTAAGGTTACATATGCTTGTTTTAAACAAAACAACCTTGACATTTATGAAAAAATTTAACATATTTTTGGACTTCCATTTTCAAAAACAACTTTTTCACAGAAACCCCCCTGAGTACCACAGCTGCATAGGGAGTTTATAGCATTCAGGTGATTCTTCAGGTTTCCTGTCCTTCTACCTCCATTGCTCAGGAAAACTGTGCTAATAAATTAATATCTTGAAGATCCTAATGTGAGCCCCTGCACTGAGTCTTGCTTCAAAACTAGGGACTCCTCCCACATATAATAACTACAGCTGAGGCTTCTTTACTTAACCCAACGCAAAACCACAAATATGAGGAACTACAGGTAAGCCAGCACCACTCCTACATCTAACACATCTCCTTAGAAGCCATTGGCAAGGTGTTGCATAGCTCCAGCCAGCCCCAAGCTACAGAGGAAGTTTTTTCTCACAGGTCCCAGAGGACTTGCTTTCTGTGCTGGGTGGTTTTCTGCCCTTCCCTTCAGTGCAGCTTCAGCACAAGAAATGCTCCTTCACTAAACAAGTGTTCAGAGGAGAGCACCCAAGCGTGTCCTGGGCTCGACCTGACTGAAGAGGTGGCAAACCTTTCCTTTCTCTCCCAAGTCCTCTGCTGGCTGCTGGGTGTTTGGACGGAAAGGGGTCTCTGGCACAGCTGACCCAGGTTAGCCACAGGGGAGGGCACAGCTGGACACAACCCATGGGGTGATGTCAAGCTATGACAGTCCAGGAGGGAAGCACTTGGTGGATGGGGCGAAAAGAGACAGAAGTCTGAATGAAAGAAGTCAGCTTGATCTCAGAGAAACAGAAGGGCAGGAAAGTTAGAAATCCGTGATGCTACAGTCCCTTTACAGAATATAAATGTATGGTTAAATATCTTTAGTCATGAATGAATACATAGGTCACACATATCTATTTAAAAGCACGTACTGCCAATTTCCAAAACAAGATGAATGGTCCCCCCAGCTTTCCACTTTTGCTTGGCCTGGGTGACAAAGGCGGGAACCATTTTTACATCCCTTCCCTCTGCCAAATTCTAGCTCCATTTCTCTTGATTACCATCAGAGCCAGAAAGAGGTTGTGAAGCCTCTTAAGAGCCCATGCCTTCCCCACATCCTGGCCACGCTCACTGCTTGGCTCCTCCTCTCCTCCCTCGGGTGAGCAAGAAGAAAGTTGTCATACCTCAAGAACAACAACTCTTTCAAAAAAGAATAATAACTGCAGTTTCCCAGTCTACAAAATTTAACCCTTCACTTACTCTCCACATTTTCTCACTGCATAAACCTGGACGACGACTGTAGTCAAAGCCAGCCACGTAAACACGTCACTGTCCAACTCCACACTCAGGTCCTCACCAGGGCCAGATTAATTGTAATGTCCTAGTTCTGGTTCCATCAAGATTACTTCCTTATGGGGCTGAAGGAACCTTGAAGTAATTGTCAGTTGTGGTTAAGAGGGAACAGAGCAAAGTTATGTTTCATCTGTGATGGTGCCCTTCTTTCATGCCACGCAGGATACATTCATTTTCTCCAGACAAGTATTTCTGTGTGTTGGCTGTATGGACACCTTGCACAGAACCTCTAAAAGCTCTACAACTTCTCTGGAAGCAGTGGAAATATCCCAAATACACCAAGACGCTGGTATCTCACTTTGGGGTTCAGGGACACTGGGCAAAACATGATGGGGCCAAAATTCAGAGTTTGGGCTATCACAGAGGTGACTCTTCTGAAGAATTTTCCATCTCTTTGCATAGCTGGAAACCAACAAATTTCAGTTAGATACTAGACACCTGATAGGCTGCTATCATAGAATGGTTTGAGGTGTAAGCGAACTTAAAAAATTGTCTATTCTATACATATATACTGATCAAGTTAAAAATTAATCATATATTGATATCAAAGTAATTTAAAACTCTGAAAATTTGGATTTAATTCAGTAAGGCAAATCACCTCAATGTAAATAGCAGGTTTTAAACCTGTTGAATATGTACTTTGTACCTACTTTTGAAACCATAATTGAACTGCATCAATGAAGAAACACTGACAAGAACACAAATGACTTATGTGTAAAACTTACACTTTGCTTTTACTTATTGTCTGTTACTCTGGAAGAAAGAATACAAGGAATGTTCATGTACCTACAGTGTATATGCTCAGATTCCCATTGATAGCATTTTCTTATTTTAGAACAAATGGCATTTCTTATTCACTGAACTATTAACACTTCACTTGTGATTTGCTTTGGATGGCACGTGGGCTATTCTAATTTGTAAGAGCAGTTATCTGAAACCCTGTTGAATGTCCTGAACAGAGAAGAAAAATAGTGAATTTACCTTTAAAATGTGCTGTATTTTAAAATGGTTTATAGCAATGGAAGTATAATCTGGGGTTTGAACCTGAAGATTTTAAAATGCTTAGATAGCCCTCTGTCCTTTGTTTGTAAGCACAGGCCCAGAGAACCAAGCATTTCTGCTTTTCAAACTTCTAGCCTGTTGTAGCTTCGTCATTCTTTGGAGGCAACTATACTGAAATAAATACAGTAAAATGAAAAAAGCATTCTGTGAGAAATTAGGGCTATAGAAATCTATTTTACTAATTCAGAAAATTCCGGCCCTAGTCATTTTGCCAAGAGCTTTCCCAGTTTCAGCAACTTTATCTTAAACTTAGGTGGAAAATATACATTGGTTTTTTGTTGATTTTATCACATTATTTTATTTTACTTACATAATAACAACAGGCATTGCATTTTAATTTCAAATGCAATTTTAACTTGATTTAAGTTCTAAGTTTTTATTATGTTTGGGGATTTTTTTTAAATTTAAAATCTGACTTTAGTAATTTAACCATTTTTGTCTACCCCCCTGAAACTCATACAATGAGCTGGCTTTGAAAAATGACATCTCACATGGTGTTGCCCAATCCTGGAAAAGCACTTTTCAATTTCCAGATTGAAAGCTTTTTTCCTATTTTCTGTTTCATTTAATAAGAGTATTTTCTGACAATCACAAAGTCTACACTGAAAGGCAAAAAACCTGTCCTGTGAGATGTTTGTTCTGCCTCAGAGTGATCTGAGAAAAAGAGATCTCAATCACTATTCAAACTCACTTTCCATGTCCACAAAAATTAGTCAGAAATTCTGCTTTCTCTTAGTCTGGAAAAAAATCTGTTCTGGCGCCATGAAATGGAATTACCTTCTTGCCAGCTCTGCCCCAGACAAGCTCAGGTTGGCCTTTATTCGCTGTGTGTTTATTCTGTGACAGCCAGACAAATGACATGGTTCTATTTCTGCATCCACGTGCTACCACTGAATGCCTTCCTTCCTATGTCTCCCTTGAATAAATCCCACTCCTTGGTGCTGCTGGGACCAATTTCGTTGCACCTCCCATCAACAGATGTCCCTCCAGCTTTGATTTTCTTTTTTTCTGTGACAGGTTAATGTCGCTGCTCTCGCCGCGGAACGGAGAGACGACACAGACTCTGAGCTCAGGGTAAAGAAGGCCGAAGCGCTTTATTAGCTTCTTGGAGGGTTTTTATATGTTAGTTCGCAAAAAGTGTACTGTATGGCATAAGGTAATTGGTTCTTTCGACCATCCACCCCTTAGGGTGATTGGCCAAGTTCTAAGGCACCCATCTCTAAATATTTTTTTAGTTGTAGCTATAACAATGGTGGACAACAACCCTGCAGGTGCAGAAGTTTACAGAACTGTAACATTATTTTGAATTACTTGCATGGGAAAGACAGAGCTCTCATAAAATGCTGCTGAGAGCTGAAGAAATTCCTTGCTGAAGCTTTTTCAGCATCCATAGGTTAATGGCACAGCTTCTCTGAGAGGGTCTTAAAATCAGCTTGAATAGACAAGTGCCAACTCAAGAGGCTCTCTGTTGTTTTGCATTTTGAAGAGAGTGGGTGAGATGTAGTACGTTTTGATGTTGTTACCCTTTGTATTCTTTTTGCACAGGTAAGGTTTACTGTGTGAGGCTTTCACTATGTGAAAACTGTTTGCTTTAGTCTGAATAAACTGAACAGTCAAAAAGAAAATAGCTGCAAGACATTGTTTAAAACAAATCTGTTCGCTGACATGAATAGCCAAAAGCAGACAGGCAGATTAAACTGTGATTATTTAATGCATTAAGAATCAGTTGGATATGTTCACAGGATTGAGTCTGAGTTGTTGATATATCTTAGTTTGTGTCCTGAATTTCCAAAAGATCAGAGCTGCATTAATAACAAGATATTACACTGCCAGTAATAGTTACCTGACTATGATTTACTGCCGTTTTCTACCTAATAAACAAGTCTGAACATACTCAGTGACCAGAGCATTGCGAGTGACATCTTATTATAGGCCGTTGCAAACAGAATATCAATGCAGAAAAAAATCCTTTCAGCTGCATGTACAGAGGATGGATCAACCTTGCAGAGTATCTTACTGATGCAACTAAGAGTAGAGGTAAAAATTTCCCTTTGTTGGAATTATTTCATTTTCCCTTTTTTATCCTTTTCCCATACATTTGTCTTGTAGCAGCCCATCACTCTCCAGAACCACTGATTTCACCTTTGTACTGGGGCTGGCCTGTACAAATTGCTCGTGAAGAGAGGAGAGAGGTCTGCATACCATGGAGTAAAAAAATTGTGAGGTTTACATTCACTACTTTGCCATACTTGTGATGGTACAGATCAAGTTCTAATTCCAATTTTACTTGCAAAAAACAGATGCTTCCCCAAGGGAGCTGTTAGAATGCAGGACTTTCCTGACGCAGCAGCATGGCTGTCCAGACCCATGCGGCCAGTCAAGGCATAGCTGCTTCCTTCAGAAGGTGACTTTAGCAGAGCTATGAGAAAGAGAAGGTACAAATCCTGCTGCTCAGCCCTATCCTATACTGCGTCCAGAGTTCCACCCCATGTGGAAATTTCTAAGTTCTCCACTCCAGGATTTCCAAAGCCAGGGGACAAGCCCTTACTACAGCAGACCGCACAATAGGAACTTAGCAGGCAGAAAAAGAGAGCACAGTGTCCAGGTGCAACCCTGCTCCTGGGTGGGTTTCCATCATCACTCTCCTTGTTCTCACAGTGAGGCACAACTCCCACTCAGAGCACCAAAAGGCAGGGGCGGTGCTAGACCTCACTTTGTGCTGCTCTCCCATCTCACCTCCTTTCCCAAAGCCAGGTGGTCCTGTGGGCTGGCAAGGAGGAGCATCTTGAAGTAGCTGCTAAAAGGAATGTGGCTCTTGGCTACAATTCAAAAGAAAGCAAGGTATATTTAAGGAAGGTGTGTATGAGGTAAGAGACAGAGGGAGCCTTCCTCTACCAGGTTTCCTTCATGACTGATGTCAACCACCTTCACGGACACTCGGCCCCTTTGAAACCACTTCTGGTGGGACATAAAGGAGGAGATCAAGAGCTTGGGATGTGAGGCTGCATCACTGAGCCCACCTGTCTACCTTGTTGTGGGGGTGCTGGTGAAGTGGTGACTGAGAGTGACTGCTCAGCCTTGTCCCTCCTCCCTCCACAATAGACTCCATCCCTCCCACTGTTGGCCAGATTTTGGGTGGAGAATTGCTGCTGCCTGTTCCTTTCCTTACAGCCCTCTGTTGATCCTCTTACTAATCACCTCAGAGCCACACCTTAAAATACGGGAAAAGGGGCTGCAGCAATGGCAGCAGCACAGTACATCTGGAGGAAACTCAACAGGTAGGGGTAGAAGATGGAAGCGCCACAGTAGCATAGACGCAACTTGGCAGAGACAAGCAGTGGGTGCTTGGTGGTCCTGCCCAAATAAATGTGTGCCAAATTGCACAATAAAACATCACAGCTACACTCTGCCATGCACAAGGCTGAATTTCTGAGAGCATTGTGCCTGCAAAGGGATTTGGAACCAACAAAAATAGGGCATAGAATAGAAAAAAGAACCTTGGGTCCGCTGTTTGAGCTACACAAACCTTCATTATTTTCTGGTGAAAAACACCTCCATGCAAAGGGTTTCTCTGATGAGTGAAACCAAGGACATTCCAAAATGATTCACGAGTGTGTAACCTGGCTACAGCTGACAATGACTGTGCCTTGGCAGGCTGGGATGACAGACTGAAAGATGAGCTCCTAATAAAATCAAGCTCAAAAGCAAAAGCAGAGAAAGCTCTAATGGCTGATAATTTAACACAGAAAAACAAGATATAAACAGCACACAGGAGTGCTCTGGTGTGCAGTTATGACCTACACGGTCACGCAATAAAACAGGTATCTGTAATAAAGCAGATATGAGCAACAGTCTCATGAGCCCAGAGAGGTGAGGGTACAACAGCAGGACATCCCATTACAAGAGAAGCAAACGTTAGAACACAGCAGGTTTGCAGCAGAGGTGGATTGCACCGTGCAAAGCAAAAATCATGCCTGGTGAGAGGCAAGGTGTGCGCAAAGACCCACATATAAACCCATCCTGCCTGAGTTCAATGCAGCTGGACTAGCAGACAAGATCAAGCCATACAGGTAGAAACAGGAACATAGATAGTTTGGATTTTACCATAGGTCAAAATAAGATAAAAATGGTGATAAGGCATTTGTAACTCCCCATCTTAACAGTTCCTAAAGAAATGTCTATAACATTTAAAGTCTGGAGACAAACAGTTTTCAGCATAGTAAAAGAAAAAGTCTAAACATGAACACTGTCTATGTGAACAAGATTAGGAATTAAAACAGTCCCCATATGCAAAAATGCAATATTAAAATGCAGGTACAGTCAATGATAGGATAACGTCAGCATCCAGGCCTTTTCCATAATAAACGTGTATTTTGCTTCAGTACTAGAAAGAAAAAGCTTAAAACGATTGAACTCAGTAACAAATCCACCAGTGGTGGAATTCATAAAATGAAAACTCACATCAGAGGAAACTGAGAAAAGGCATACTGATTAATTTAAAAACTCACCAAGTCTTTGCAAAGCCATGTTGTCTACAAGTACTGCTCATAATAGGGGCCAGAAAAAAGGAGAGATGACAACTTACAAGGGAATTGTACAGTTTCTAAAAGGTGGAGGAGCCCTTGATGTAGGTGAGAGGAAGAGAGAGACAACGAATATAAACAGCTCCTTGAAGAGTCACACAGAAGGAGGATACACTGCTGCTTATTTAGACTGGGACACCAGCAATAAATCCTGGCATCAAATAAGAAACCCAAATGCTGCCAGAGTGCTGCTTCCCAAATAATTGGAAGAGACTATTTTAATTAGAACTATATTTAAATTCCAGACAACATTTGCATTATGTAAGAAAAAAGAAGAGCTAATGGTTCACTCACTGCTTTGTACTAAAACAGAGCTTTATCCTATCTGTTTCTGGGGTGTTTCAAGACTCCCAAAAGACAGAATATTCACAAAGGGACATTATTTCAGACAATATTATTCTTGTTGTTGTTATTATTACTATTAATCTGTCGAACTTGTCTTGACTTTCTGCTAATAATTAACCTAGCATTTTCAAATTATTTTTACTTATCTCTTGCTTGAATAACACCCATGCACAAAACACCAGAAAGCCCTAACTTGTGTATTAGTTATTCACTACCTGGAGGTAATCGAGCTGTTTTAGGGACATGTTACTGGATTCTTTGTAAGTTGACTTTTATCAGGGAAAAGGGATGACTCACTGGAGGTCAGGCAGGATGGCACAATACACCAAGTGTGGTAAATAGGAACTCTAGTAACCAGACCGTAACAGCAGCAGCAGCAGCTAAATCAGAAAATCAGCTCACACACAGATTCCTGAGTAAGAAGTTTTAGAGAAGTTTTTTAAAGTAGTAACTCTAAGTGATTTTTATTAGACCAGGACACATTTATTTTTGTAAGTGCTAGCATGCATATCTGCAGGCTACTATTCAGAGCTTCTGATGATCATAATTTTACTTAATTATTAGTTTGAAATTTCTCTGCTTGTTGACCTGCATGCAGCTGGGCTCCAGTAAGGCGTGTTTATTGCCAAGATGCGGAAGACAAGCACTAAACCTGGGGCTCTGTAACTTGTAATTCCATGATGATCCCTGCAGCTTTGTTGCTATCACCATGCAGCAGCCCTGACACTTTTGTCTTGTTCAAGGGCGAGAAAAAAGATGGCTGTTTTAACCAGGATGGGTCAGCAAGAAAGCAGAAGGCACAGGCTGGAAGCTGTGTTTCAGTTCCCTTTGCAGCCCAAAAGGTAAATGTAAACCAGAGGAAGTTACTGTTGATGCTGGGAAGGCCAGGAGCCAAAGAGGAGCTTCAGGCTCATCTGTGGGTGTGTTTACATGGCCTGATGAGTTAGCCCAGTGCTCCACACAGGCCACCCAGCTCTGCTGAGAAGCTGTGCACATCTGGTCAGATGAAATTACATTGCAAGCCAGCCCTTGTGGTAATAGAGGTAGCTCAGCCAGAGCTGGCTCCAGTGTTTTGTATTGAACCATATTGTACTGCATGGACATCTTCTATCTTCCCATTTCAGGGCTTGGTTCTTCTGGATTAGGGATGAAGTCTGCTACTGATACACCTCTGCTACATCCCTTCTTTAAACAAAAATCCTAACAGGTTTCTCAACAGAGTTCTGTAACCTTATTTAATTCAGCCTCTACAAATACCAGCTTACAGCATATAAGGCTAACCAAATATCTCTCTCTCTCTGTCAAAAACCTGGAGTTATTATTTTACTGGAGATCCTTAGCTGCCTGGTGTTGTGCTTTATTACTGTTGCACAGAGCACATCACATGCCTTGGGGAGCAGTAAGTGCTACTGCATGAATTACACTAGCACACAGTGCTGCCAGTCTCCCTTTGGTGCATCACTCACTGGCACACTGTGAGGGTGTCCAAGGCTGGATCATACTGCCGACGTGAAGGAATCAAACATCTTGAGTGACAGCTAAAAACAGATGTACAGTTCAGTCTTTATCACCGTGACCCCTCTACAGACTGCTGGAGGACCTGCAATCCCAACTCAGCCCTGTAGTGTTACTCAGATGCCATACATACTATTTGTTTTAAAAAGCTAGTTCTGACGCAGTAGGACTATTTGAAAAGCAGCCCCACTCTGCACAGCTGCCAGCTCTTGCCTTCCCCCTTCCTTGTCTCTCTGATCTGCTCAGGGGAATGACATCCTCCTCATAAATAATGCCAGCTCAAGCAGCTCCTGCAGTGCCCCACAGTCCTCTTTGCCTTTCCCCTCATCCCACCTCCCATGTTCCCATACTGTTACATACATGTTCCCCTGATAACCCTAAGTAATCCCACAGGTAAATTAGACCCTGTTCCCAGGACCCACAGAACAAGCTCTCAGGTTGATCCCAGAATGATACCCATCTCTCAGTCTCGGCCAGAACTTCTCACACCGTTTTCCAGCTCCTCATACCAATATCTAGTTTCTTTGCTTTTTGGAAATTTTCCATTCCCATGATCTCTAGCCCTCTGAGAAGGGCTTTGGGTCAAACCACTTCTTCCAGGTTTCAGCTAGCTTGCTGCAGTTAGTGACTCCACACCTCTCATCTGCCAATATCCAGCCTCTGTCAGGAAAGGAACACCTCTCCTTCACATAGGAGCATTGCGTATCACAGCACTTTCCAGGAAAACTCATAGCATCAAGCAGTTCATAAGGTTCCTGCAGTGGACTTCCTAGAGTGTTCCACAGGAGTGGGGTGATTTTCAGCAGAAGGAGTAGAAAAGCAGCCACATCTCAAGAACACAATATATTAACCTGCTCATGTCACACCTTATACGTGCCTTTCCATACCTCTGCATCTCTGAAACTGCCTGGGTTCAGGCTACACCAAATGTTACCTGAAAAACTCTTCTCTGTCATTTCTGCTAAGACAAAGCAGTTTATTAAAACCCCAAGAAAACCCATTTCAATAGCCGTTTTAGATTCTACCTAGTGCATTCAATAAGTTTTCTCAAAGACACCAGGTTGTTGTCAATGGGAAACTGTACTGCAAGATTTAGACTTGCTGGTACTCTTGGGTAAGTGTCAAATGGCACAGAAAGGGCAGGAATTTTGTGGAAGAGCTCATGAGGTTGAGGTAAGGTTACAAATCCTACCCACCTGTATTCAGAACTTTGAAACAGGAGAAGGAGGCAGCTGAGGTCTTTAGAATATTATCACAGCCTGTAGTCCCTGGCAGGATTTCCCAGGCCTTGAGGAGTGAAAGCAGGGAAAAAAACCAGTTGGGACAGAGCCACTTTCAGCACAGGCAATGGGAATGGCTAATGAAGGACAAAGGGAACAAAAAAGAATGATGAAAAGTTCCAGTATTTTATTGGTGAGTTTGACATCTGGTTAAACAATACAGACATTTGGAACTGGACATCCAGTAGCTCCCATATACAAACTATCACTGTATCTTGGCAAATTCACAGGGCAGAAGGAAAAGCCATTTAAATGATGCAGGCTTCCAGGAGCAGGACAGACAGTAGTAGGTAAGCAGGTTAACTGGAAGGAATGGGAGGGGAATGAAGGAATGCGGGATATTCGAGCTCTAGGCACCTGCCTTCCCTAGCTCAAATTAACCAGCTAATTTCCCCAGGTGTTCTCTATAGAAACAAGCTTCTCCAGAGGACAATTCACTGCACAATATTACACTGCTGCTCTACACAACTCCCATGAATTTATTCCCCGTTTCCTAGGGAAATACTGCTCTCACTGGCAATTGCAGAGCATGCCCAGGGAGATGTGCTGACTAATTTCGATGCCTAGAGATGTGTGAATCTCCTTTCCCTTTTCCCTCCCTCCCCAACTACCCATTGTGAGTTAGCATGTAAACAAGTGGCATCCACCCCATATTCACAGATGAGGAGTTTGTCAAGGAACAGGACTTTTCACAGGCTGTCATACAGAGCAGACATACACAGAAGATTCTAATTCATTCTAATCCCAGATGGACTGTTTGTGTTTTGCCAAAAATCCACTTTTGCCCCTCATACAGCGTGAGATCCGCCCATGCCATGTCCACCACAGTGGCACAGAAGTCCCTGTGAATGCTCAGTAAGGCATCCATTTGGGTGGACAAGCACAGGATCTGCCTGCACAAATCTGCTGTCAACCCACATGGGTCTCAATCCACTGAAGGCAATAGGAGAATTTTCACTGATTTTAACAGATAGGGTAGATTTAAACAAATGTCACATGCAGAATTCATTCACACATCAAGCTGCAGTCACTGCTAAAATCTGACTGATTTGGGAGAAAATTGTACAGACTATCCTTTCTAGTTTCCAACGAACTGAATTGTATCCAACTTCTGAATGAACATTTACCCAAAGGAAGACTTTTTACTGTCAATATTGAGTGGCTATAATTATGTAAACATTCACGCTCCCTTATTAAAAAGTTGCCCAAACGATAATGCAGAAAAAAAAAAAAAAGACTGTTTTGGTTTGAAAGAACAATTGCCCAGACTGAAGTTTGCTGCTATATGGATATAGCACCAACAGATGCTGTAATTAGAAAGTAAAAGACAACCAGAGGAATTGTTAATGGTGTTGTGCAGTGCTTAGGCTTCTAAAACTAAAATGCTTCTTTAGGGAAGTGATAATGTTTTCATATGTGATCCTGTGACTACAGTAAAAATGTTAAAGACCCATTCCCACAAGTGTCATATGCTATACCCTGGGCTGGTTTTGGCTGGGGTAGAGTTAATTTGATTCAGAGAAGCTAATATGGGACTGTGTTTTGGATTTTGCTGGAAACAGTGTTGATAACACAGGGATGTTTTAGTCATTGCTAAGTGGTGTTTGCACAGCCTCAAGGCCTTTCCTGCTTCTCACCCCATCCCACCATTAAGTAGGCTGGGGGTGCACAAGAATTTGGGAGGGGATACAGCCAGGACAGCTAACCACAAAGCAATATTCCATACCATATAGCATATAAAGCTGGGGAGGGAAAATGAAGGGGAGGACATTCAGAGTGCTGGTGCTTGTTTTCCCAAGTCATTATTGTGTGTGATTGAGCCCTGATTTCCTGGGAGTAGCTGAACACCTGCCAGCCCACGGGAAGCAGAGAATGAATTCCCTGTTTTGCTTTGCTTGCATGTGCAGCTTTTGCTTTACCTGTTAAACTGTCATTATCTCAACCCACCTTTTCCCCCTCACTGTTACCTTTCTGATTCTCTTCCCCATCCCACTGAGGTACAATAAGCAAGCAGCTGTCTGATGCTGAGTTGCCAGCTGGGGTTGAACCATGACATAACCACACGGATATATTTGAAAATTGCTCCATTTTCTACAATACTATTCTAAATTTATCACTATTCCTAATGAATTTCTCTGTTTCTAGGAGTACATTACTGATTTTCTTTTCTTAAATTCAAGATATTTATTATTTTTTGCTATGATCCACTCCCATGCTGAATTAGAACCCAAATGAAGGCGAATAATATGCTGCTTCCAGTTCAAAAAGAAAAAAATTTAGATTCAGTAGAAAGTAGGCAGGCAATGCATTAGTTCAATGCATGTTCCTAATCTCTGCTGGGAAAAGATATCTATGTTGGCCCAGGGCACCAGAAAAACTGAATGAAATCAACATGGCATCTATCAAGAGACAAGACTTTTTCTTCTATTCTGGTTTGATACCAATACAGATTCTATTTGAAGGTAGTTGACCTCCAGTGTGAAAATCAGCCATCCCCAAAAAAACCCAAAAAACCCACACCCACCCCCCCACCCCCCTTCCCCAACAGGCAAAACTACTAATTAGAGCAAACACCCAGAACAACTCAGGGCAACTGGAAGAAAAGGTCAGGACTGTGGTGGCACAAGTTCTGTATTTCAAGTAAAGAGGTGGAAAACTGAACTGGAACATCTTTCTAGATAATACTTCTTTCTAGAGAATAGTACATGAATACTATTGAGACACATTCATTTCCAGACATATCTGGAATGGGCAGAGACCCTGCAGACCCTGGCAGAGAGAATTATATATAGTATTTACAGTCCTGCAGGATCTACTCTCAGAGATATTTCCAGCTGAATCACAGCAAAGCTTGTTGTTGCTAGGTTCCTAACTACCTGAAAGGACAGAGATGCATCAGAGCAGGGGACTTGCTTTGGTCTGGTGCAAACCAGAAGGCACGGGGTATAGCCCAAACTCTCCAGATCATCTGGAGAGCCCAGGAATCACAAATACTCAAAAAGAAGATCATGAAACAGAAATAGCAACTGCTTGATGGCAACAGTGAGTTCTAGCCCTACAGCTTTTCCGTCTGCCATGTTCTTACTTCCCTAAGAGAAGTCTCAGGAATAGATTTTCTCTGGCTCTTCGCAGTACTGTTGGATCACCTCAGCAAGGTCAAGACACCGCAAAATTCGCCATTTCTCAGCAGCCAGTTCCTCCTTGGAGACCTGGCCCAGCAGTTTCTTGGCAAAGAGGTTCTGATCCTGCATGAAAAGGCCCACAGAAGACCTTGGGGCTTCAGGGAAGTTCTCCAGGCAACCACTTGTGAAACAGAAGTTGATTTTCTTTTCACGTCTCATCCCTGGTCCCCTTTCTTCAATCCAAATCAAC
Organism: Dicrurus megarhynchus; assembly: GCA_013399195.1. Lineage (NCBI taxonomy): Eukaryota > Metazoa > Chordata > Aves > Passeriformes > Dicruridae > Dicrurus > Dicrurus megarhynchus. The sequence goes on along the minus strand of VXAD01004197.1, from coordinate 1,955,017 downwards.
GGTCTAGCATGAAGGAGCAGAGAAAAAGCATTAATTAAGAAATTGAATCAACAATTCTAATTTGTTTGGTTTTTTTCTCAGCATTTACAGAAAATACTCTAATAAATGCACCATTTTTGAATATCAGTCATTACATATTTAGGCAATGTGTCCTGACCAACATGCCTTGTGGTTACAGAGCTCAACAGCAGGTAATAGTCATACCTCTGCCACTGCTGCATGCCATGACTTTCAGCACACCATCTAAGCTCTCTCCAGCTTTGTTTTCCCTATGAACAAAGCGAAGCAAGCAACATCAAGCCATGTCATAAGGAACAGGGAAGTTTGTGGGCTGTTTGCTTGTGGACTTGGATGAAAAATGCAGTTAAATGTCCAAAGATTTTGCATAATTCAGTCACAGCTAAACTTGAAAGGTCCTCAATGTCTAGTCATTCCTCCAGCAAGAATAAATTTAAGTCACACAGGTACATAATGATGACCCAGGTGCTACTATGTGAGCTGAACCCCACCCCTTTGGGATGAGCTGGACAAGTTCACTGACACAGACACAAGAGTCCATACTCTCTGAACTTTTAAAATGTTTCATTCTCATCACTGGGAGCACTGAGCTGATCCTAAAAATTATACCTACATAGACTCTCAGGCAGGCCTTTCTTAATCAGAGCAGAGTCCTGTCTTATGCCAACGTGATAGCACAGTCTCCAAACCAAGCTTGGGGGTAATGGCTATGGACTTGCATAGCTCACACCTTCCTTCCCAACTTCCCATCTTGGCTGAGGGGAAAGGAGTCATGGGACATGCTGTGCCACTTCAGGGGTCTTAACAGACTTCTTGACCCAGTGCTGCAATGCCTTTGAGGAATGGTCCTCAACACCAGCCACAGTCATGATCCTCCCTTCCTGCTTTTTTGTCAACTGCCTGAACTGTACCATTGCCTTTCTGCAGCTCATTCATCAGCACTCACTACTGCCTGTGTTTAGAAGATGCACATTATTTTTCTTACTTGGTTATTGATGGCCCTTCAACAGTCCTTTATGGCCCACTTTAGTCTGCCACTCACAAATTATGAAGGCATCAATAGCCCAGAAGAATAAATTCTGTCTCCAAGTACTGCCCGTTAAATCTTCAGTCTCATTAGATCTGGAAAGAAAGTCCTTGTCAATCTGCCCTGAACACATTCTGCAGAGCACTCAGCTGAATGTTTCTGCACCTCTTATCTTTTATGTTCTAGGATTCAGTTTCTATATTTACATCATCGTATAAATTATTCTTTGCTCACCTATACATACACATCCCCACCACTCCCCCTACAAATTAAGCATAGCCAGATGAACCTGACTGAAGAGAATAAAACAACTGGAGGGGGGAAAAATACCCAAATCACAGCCTGCAAGAATGCACCAAAAAAATTCTCAGAGGACTAATAAATGCAAAGGCGCCATGCATTTTAGGAAGTCCCAGGGCGACATGTCACCGCAAGCTAGAAGGGTGTTGGGGGCCATATTGCTCAGTGTTTTCCGTGCTCCCATCCTCCTTCCCTGAGGTTAAGGCTGTTGATCCGGGTCAGAGGCAGGCTGCTGAGCAAGCTGGGCCTTGCTCCGACTTGACAGAGCCAGTTTTATATTCCTATGACAGTAAACAGTCACAGAGGGTTCAGGCCACTGTTATTCAAAGCCGCTTTATCTCAGGTAGGCAGGCATGAAGAAACCACTGGGCAGGCACAGGCAAAGATCTCCATCACGTAATAGCAAGGAGCTCACGATATGATCCAAAACCGGCCCTGTCAGTGCAGGATCACCTCCCTGGGGTGATCTAGAGCAGATGCATACCAGTGATCAGGCTCAAGTGCATGCCTTCTGCTCTAGCTTGGGAAGCCACTGAACCAAAAGCACAAACATGCAGAGCGGGCAGAATTTAATCTAAGTGATTATAATGACTGGTTTAGATCAGCAAGCAGGAAAATGTTGGATTTACTAATAGATTTATCTTCCGCAATTGGATTTTTAGTCATTTTCCCAACGAGCGGTTGATTCTACTTGATTGGTAAGCAAAACATATTCATTTTTAATTAACAACAACTTCTACTCTGAAATAAGCCTCTTGTTTTGCTACAAAGATAAGTATGTTGCAAGGCCACACATTAGTTAAGCAATTTTGTAGCTTAAGAAACAGATTCATATTTTATATCAGAAAATTGTGAAGGACTGTAGCTTTTTTCGTAGACAATTTACCCATTTTCACTAAAGATTTGTATCAAAGTATTATCTAGCTGCAGATACATTTAGTTGTTTAGAAGTGTTAGTAGTGTTACTTACAAGCAACAAATCCAACATTTTTGATAGCTGAATAAAGGTGGATTACATATGTTGGGTAGTTAAAGAAGAAGAAAAAGAAAATTTAATCAAGCACTAACAAACCACTTTTATACTGACTGCTTGCAAAGCAAACAGTTTGCAGTGAAGAAAACATCCTGACTTTCTATAGCCATTTTGTCTTTCCAGATTTTAAACCGATAGCATTTTCTTAGCTACATTTTACTCAGAGACTGGAAAAGAGTTTCTGTTTTTCTGATTTCCTTTTTCCTTGAATAATGAGTGGCCCTTGCTGGACTGTGATAGTTAAATAAACCAATATGAAGCAAACACACTTTGTACCTCCATAAGAATTAAGCTGGTTTCATGCTTGAAAGAATTCTGGGTCCACTCAGCTTAAAATTTTATGCAGCAACTTTCTGCAGAAAGCATGTATAACATCATTTTCTATGAATGCTCAAAATATCTTCAATATTTGAAGATATTTTATTAGACTCTGTAAGCTTAGATCTCCATAAAAACATAAATTCAAATGTTTATTGTCAGAATATGTTCAGAAAATATCCTCAATTTCTTTTAAACCTTTTCATTTTCACACTTTGAAAATGCCAATATTTTTAATTTATCATTAAATCAATGAGGCTCCCTTAGCTTGGATGGGAATTAGACAATTGGACCCTATCCCTAGTTAACATCAAAAGAGATGCTGACCAAATCATTATCTCTCCAGCTTGCACTAAAAATTGATTTCTGACATTTACTGAATCCAAGCTCTGTAATCCTGGGACAGGAACTGCAGTCCCAAACCAGACGTGCTGTCAGTAGAGGTTTGACTTTTCTTGGATTGCCCAATGTTATATCACAGAGAGGCTGTCAGCTCAGCTGTCTTGGACACACAACAGAGGCAGAGGTCATCTCTCAAATAACTGGGTGCAGGCATTAACACACACCTCCAAAATCCACCCAGAGCCAGACGAGCAGCCAGGGTGGGCTGTGCAGCAGAGACAGACTATGCCCTTTGCACAAATCCCTGCTTAACAAGCAGAACACAGGCTCCTGCATTCTGCACCTGCTGTATTTTCCAAGGCAGAAAATAGGATGAATTAACCTGATTTCTTAAGGTTACTGTATTCATGTCTTTGAAAAAAGGATGGGATACCTCTCAAGAAAGGTACAGACCTTTCTCATCCTTCAGCAAAATAAAGATTGGGCAAATTAGATCCATAACACCACCACCATTACTGCTGGGCCATAATTTCACTTGACAGAGAGTGGGCCAAATTCTCTATTGCAGTAACTCCGCTGACGTCAGTGGAGGAAGGTCAGCAGGAGATATGGCCCCAGCACCGAACACAACACAGGAACGCTATGTAATTTTCCACCCACCCTAAATTATCCCAGAGGCATAAAACTGACTGTCCCCAAAGTTATTAAAACACTCATGGTGAGAAAACACTTACTGATCCATACAAATAGTGGTGGCCAAGAGAAGCAGCTATCAGTTAGTGGTGTGGAGCAGGAAAAAACCAGTAATCCAGAAACAGTTCTGTATCCAGCAAATATCATACATAGCAGCTAAGGACTACCCAGGAGACAGGACAGCCAGGGAAATGTTTAAACCACCCGCTAGTTCCATCTGCTGGAATTAGTTCAAAATCTCACCCTGTCTAGATCTTAACAGCTACTTATATTACTAGCAAACTGCTAAGAGGGTAAACAGAGCTTGTATACAGAGTTCTGTCCTCTCACAACTGCATTTCAAAAGGAATTGGAAATGCTGTTTTTAATTTAAAGAGAGAGGAAGAGTGCTAAAACAAGATGATAATCCCAAGATAAACTGCAATGGGGTTTGTAGGAGTGGCTGTGGTGAAGTTAAAAGTTCAAATGAGCCCTGATTATTCACCCCCCCAAACAGCTAGTCCTTAAGGTTACTACTTTAACTAAACATTTATCTAAAATGCTGGGTTAGGTTTGGGCTTTTTAAGAGGTCTACTAGCATATCTGCAACCGAAAAAAAAAAAGGAACAAATAGTTCCATCACCATTGGGTAATTTCTCTCTACCTTTTCATGTCAGATAATTCTCAAGTTGTATCTTGTTGCTTTCAACTGACATTTTAGGTAACTTCAACCTAATTGAAAGGACATGAACTCTGCACGGATGGTCCAGAAGGACCAAACCCGAGAGTTTCCACCAGTCTTTGGACCAAGCTGAGTACTTAACAGACAGTATGAAATACTGATGGCATACTTCATAGTTATAATATACCACTTTTTAGTAAGGCTATTAAAAACATCCTATTGGATAGGAAGGATATTGTCACCACATAATAGAAGGGAGATCAAACTCAGTATTATAAAATGCATCTTTAAAACACATGTACACTTTCATGCCAGCCTCCACCCATTCTGTTTCCACAAGAGGAGAAGAGGATGCAGAACACCTGCACACAGAAGTCCTGCAGAGGATGAGGAGCCCAGCTCACGTGTTGTCACAGACATTACTCACTTCTTGTTTGCTGTCTGAAAGTGAACAGTCATTCTGGAATAATTCTTATCCTTCTGCTTCTCTCTGGTGGCAGAGGTAACAGTGAGGTCTCCAAAGAGGTCAATCAGCCAAGTCAGACGGGCAATTCCACTGAAAGCTGGGAATCCTGATTTGTTTTCATCAAGGACACTACCTGGTGGAAGAGAAAATCTTGAGGAACAGGAAAAAGAATAATGCCTTCTGCATAGGAAAGGATGAAGAAACTGCAGTGTTGCAGGCTTAAAGGTCAGGGTGTAGAAAGATCATGAGGGGATGGACTGAGTAGGAAAGTCAAGAAACATGGTCAATGTTGAAATGGATCAGTTGATGAGCAATAGCAGAGAGGGCTGCACAAAGTACATATACAACAAACCTTTCAGGACATGTTGAGGACAGGAGGGTGTATGTGGATTCAACAAGGGAATTATCCAGAACCAGTACCTGTGTCTCTACTCAGTTTATAGACAGACTCTTGTGTAAAAGGACTGAATGAAGCCTGGAAGCACTGGCATCCCTGTGGAGCAGTCAGACAAATCCACATAGACTTAGATTTCTTCAGAGCTACTGACCTGTGAAATGCAATGTTCCCTTCACCAGGTCTTTCCCAGCCACCTCTTTTTTCAGCTGCTTGTACTCTTCAGTAAGAAGTTCAATGTGCTCCACATGGAGTATTTTATCTGCCATCAAAAAAAACCAAACGAAAACAAAACAAAAAACCACAAAAAAAAAAAAAGGCAAAAATCAGGACAGATTAATAGAAGTTTTCTGTGTGAATCAAAGTCACGTCTAAACAGTAAAGGCTTCACTAGCCACCAGTGGGAACTCATTTAGAAATATTCTCCTGCATGGCTCACAGAGTGGTGTCAGGAAGAAAATCAAACACGGGCCCTGAGCTGAAGCATCAATCTGGGTTAAGGATTTTCAGGAGACAACAAATACAGAGACTATGGGAACAGTAGCTGCTATGTTTAACAGAAACTCTGTAATGAAACCCAGTACACAGCTAAGGCTGAAACATGAGACTTCAGAGTAACGGATGGATTAATTCTTGGCCTCTTTCCCCTCACATTTCCTTGTTCTGCATTTTTCCTCCCAGGGTAGTAAGAAAGAAAAAGGAAGGGGAAAAAATAGCATAATGCTCAGACCCAGATTGGAACAATATGTTAAGGACTACCTCCCTCCATTGCAATTAATTGGGCTACTTTGAAATAGAGGTTATCCAATACAAGTTGAATGTGTCTCTCATTCAGTATGTGTTTTTCTGCAAGATTTCCAGGAGAGTCAGTGTAGGCTGCTGACAGTAACTGCTTCTGCTTCAAGAAAAGAGGCATAAATTCTGCTCAATGGGAAACCATTTGGTGAGCAACAAGGCAGTAACTGGTGTTGGTACAGGGAAATAGCACAGGAGAAATCCTACACCTCCAGTGTTTCAGGACAAAAGTCACAAAGGAGATTTTCAAGAAGCAGTGGTATAAAAAGTGCAGCTTGTCCAAATGATTTGCACTCTGCTCCTGCCCAGCACTGCTCTTTCCGTTGGAACCCCATTCATCCCCACTGGCCCCAAATGAACTGCCAGCTTCTGACCCTTTGCACCACTGGGATGGGACCACACACTTTCCAGAAAAAAAGAGATTTTTTTTAGAGACAAGCTGTCTTTCAGACAAGGATGCCTTGCTGGCCTACAATAGCATGAGCAGCTGTGTGTGGCCAGCACATCATAAGCTAGGAGAGCTGTTTGCAGTTTCATTTCGAAGGAGAGGACATGGAATTGCACAAGCCCAATAGCTGCACTCATCAAGTGCTTTACTATCACTGTGACAGAAGTTTTCCTCTTTAACTGCATTCTAAGTGTCACAAATAGAGGCTAGAGTTTTTCTGAGGGCAAATACACCTTACTTTTAGCATTGACGTTTGTGTGCTTGTTTCCCTATCGGCACAAGTCTTAAATCCTAGCTTGGCACATCTCTGAGACAGTCATACTCCCTTGCATGTGATGACTAATAGCAGGCTGGAGACTCGCCTTTGAGTTTGGTGCCTTTGGTGCTGCCCAACAGGTAATACTGTTTACACTCTTAAGAACAAATGTGTTACCTTTCTGCTCAGCCATCTCCCAGAGCTCATGGGCTGCTTTAGCAGACAAAGCCATGGGGTACTCAACAAGGACATGTTTCCCAGCTTCTAAAAACATTCTGCAAGGGATAAAAGATCAGCCATTAAAATAATATTATCCTAATCCTCTCCCACCACAGTGCAAGCTGCTTCTCATTCCCACGGCCAGCTCCATATGGAGAGATGCACAACATGGAGTAACAGAAATAAATGGCAACTTTCCTAGCAAGGATGGTGTGGTGGCTACATCACACATTTAAACAGCAGGGAAGCAGGGTTTTAATTCTTCTTTTGCCACAGAATGCCCTCACTCACCTACATCAAGTCACTAAAATGCTACAGCATTGACCACTGCAATTTCTGACTTACAGACATGTACATAGCTGGAGTGGGGCACTGGACTACCCTTCCAACAACATTATCTGCGAGGAAAGGCTTTAAATCCTGTTTTAAGCTGCCTGTCCATCAAACAGGGGCCTAGAGGTATGGAAATGGAATTACTCGGGAAATTAATGCATCTTAAATCCTACTCTCTTCTAAAGCTTATTGGTGCTCTAGGGAACTCACTATCATTCACTTCAGGCCTCTAGTCTGGCAGTCTTTCTTCAGTGTTCATATCTTCTCCTGCAACAGCTTTACACAGCTCCTCTGTGCTTCTAAAATACAGGGGAAAGGGGGAAAAGGGGGGGGGAAAACACCTCAAAATACCTGATGGTTTCTTCATGGCTTCTGTTCTCTGTGCTGATGAAGGCTGCATGGATGTCTTTGTTTCTCAGAGCATCTTCCAGGCTAATCTGCTTAGCCTCATTAATATTGCCAAAACTTCTCCTGCATATTTAGCATAAATACAACCAGAGTAAACTGTCACAGTCCATTCTTCCCAATCACATGTTGTGTAGCAGTACTTAAAAATAGCTCCCATGGACCACTGTCTCACTGAGTTCAACCAGGGTATAACAAAGGCAGTTTGTTATCCAGGAAGAGCATAAGCACTTACAGACAGAAGTGGAATAGAGAAGAGAACAAAAAAAATGGACCAGTGTGTAGGCGGTGGTATCAGTCCAGAAATTGGCCTGCTATTGAACTGTCAAGTCTCTTTTGGTTTTGGTGTTTTGGTTTTTAATAAGCATTATTACCAAAGAGATGTTGTAAAAGACTGACTTGAAAGATGACAGTGCTCCTATGGGAGAACTTCTCCCCACCATCCTGGACAACATGGACAAAAGCACTTGAGTTGGCAGGGCCACACACAACTGCAAGTACAGACAAGCAGGAGAGAGACAAAGCAGATCCTTGGCTATGATGGCTCACCTTGCAACACACAGCATGTCAGTGCTAAGGAGAAAGCTCTCTTGGCCAGCAAGCTGAGCACATCTGCAGCTGAAAATGAAAAACACACACTCCCCCCAGAAGCCCTTTGCATTACTGCTGACTGGAGCAGGCACATTGACAGTGTTAGGATAGGTGACAGAGGGCAGGAAGGCAGGCCACAAGCAGGACTTGAAAGCAAAGACAGGTGATATTTGTGTGTGATTGGGATCCAAGGAAGATTACTGCAAATCATGCATTTCAACAGCATTGTTTCTCCAAAAAAGTAGTGGAAACTCTATCTTCAGTGCTCTTCAAGGTTACCTGTAGCACTGGCAGAGGCATCAGAGAACGTAAAGTGTATTTGGCAGGAAGATAAAGTGGGTGACCTAATCAGTCCTTTCTGTCTCAAGCAACCCTGCATGATTCAAATATAGCTGGAAAAATATATTCACAATCTGAGATCCATAAATGTACTACCTAACTCTTTCAAACTTTTACGCTCCACTGTAATGGGTCAGACAGTCCAGCAGGAATGCTCAGAGGAAGGTACACACTAACTTCCACAGTTCCAAACTAGTGAGAAAAACTCTTGTTCTCTAAGAAGCATAAGAATAATAAGAAGCAACCTTATTGCATGTACTAAATCATGGGATTTTCTTTAGATATCTACAGGTTCGATACCTGGTTTTAAAAAAATACTAGAATTTTATTATGAAGTTGGAGTATTGGGAGGATTAAAATGTGTTTTTTGTAAAAGAACTTTTCTAAACTCTGTAAAACTTTTTTTTAAACATTTCTAGAAGTGTCATGCAGACACTAGATAATTAGTGTACTTATTGTCTGCACTACCTTAAACCTACAGGAAATTCCAGTCAGACAATTTATTTTTATCACATAGATTCTACAGCGAGAACATCTCTTAGTTTTTAAAAATAAAAACTATAAAGTCATTTCTGAAAGATATCTCACTAAGGTAACCTATTTGTTCCCTCTTGCAAAGCTTTCTGTGCTCACTTCTGAGCTGGCACTCAGAATGACAGGCATATTTACATGAACTTTCCCTTTTCAGCTTGAAAAAGAAGAAAAAAACATTGCAATATATATATTAAACATGTTAAGATGAAATTTCTAACCTGGATACAAATCCAAAGAGTTTCAGGTGCTCAGAAGGGCTGGAAGGCATTGGATTCATCAAGTCTCGGATTCGTGCTAAGCCAGCAATTCCAACTCCAACCACCACTGTCCCAAACATTTTGCTAATCTGTCCAAAAGGAAAACAAACAAACAAACAAACATTTTTTTTCTCATAGAAGGGACAACCACAACTGGGAGGGAAGGTTGGAGAATGGATTACTCCTGAACCCTGCTTTCATAGCACCAAACCTTATTCAGGTGTCAGCAACCAGCTAACAGAGATGTGATGCTATAGGCTACTGAGCTGACTCACATCCCATTGAAATGGGATCAAGCAGTTCAGCCTGTCACAGGACTGGTCTTGAGATTTGTATTTAACAGCTATTAAATCACAGCTCCAGCAAAGTTCTTCCTTTCCGTGAATAGAAAGCAGACTCCAAAAGTGAGACATTCTTCTATTTATATCGCCGCTTCCAAGCTGGAAAGGAGCCAAAAGGTTCTGCAAACCCAGCAGAGCTTTATATAAACCCTGCTGACTTCCTGAGCGTCTGCAGCATGGTGCCACACAGACAGTCCCAGTGCTCAGCAGCATAGTTGGAATACTTTGGGACAGGAAGCAAAGAGCATCTTTTCTTTCCCCATGTAACCACCAGCACGTCCTACAATGTCAAGCTTTAACCAACCATCTGATAATTTGGTCAAGATGCTTGCTTGACATTTCCATGCACAAGGAAAGCTCTGTCATCTCTTAAATGACAAGCAGGCATGTCTTTAAGATTTACATCTCCCAAATGCAACTGCTGACACAACTGCATAATATGGAGGATGAGACAGGTATTGCACTCACTGGCTGGGCTTCTGGGCCTCTGGCAATAAATTCTTCTGTTGGTTTTATGATTTGCTATTGATCTGCGGAAGCAGTGCGCAACTGGTGCAACCTTTCAAACCTGCACTGTTCCAGCATCCTGTAGACTAGCAACACTTTGTAAATTAATTGAAGATTTACAGGAAAATGGCCTAAAATGAGTCAGGTCAAATCAGACCCTCTTCATTTTTTGTTCCTTCCATCTCATGAAAACATCCCTTCAATCTCTGTTTCTTCTGTTTCAGCCTTCTTCCTACCACTGCCAATCCCTTCACCTGAGTGAACTCTTTAGATTGTTTACACTACTTGGCTGCAGCCCTCCACATCTTTCGGAGATTGAGATGGGTAAGTGGACAACCCAACGTAACTCCTCCTTGTGCCTCTTGTCTGACACAATCACAGTGCAGCAGTGCTCTGGCAGTGCAAGAGGTTGACAGCTGCTGGCACAAAGGAAAAAAGATCCCCTCTCCAATCACATGCCATGTCTGTATTTTGTTTTCCTATAAGCTCCTGCTCACTCTATATAAGCCAAAAAGGCACAAAGGTAAAACACAGAGTAACATATTCAGTGTAAGAAAAGAAATTAGTGATATATTGAACAGTTCTCTAGGGGAATTACAGTGACATTTTATTACCAAGTATTTGAAGTATGGCATGATGACACTGTTCACCAGGGAACAGCAGTCTGTAGGGCTGAGGGAGAGGAGGGGAAAAGGAGGGCAATGTAACCAAAAAACTCATTCGCAATACCACTCACAGGCAGAGTCCTGGTCTGGGCTCTCCAACATACTTGCTTTTCTTTATGGCCAAAGAGAAAAAAAGACAGACTTGCAGAATGCCCTCAGCTGGAAGGAGCCCCAGAAGGTCACCCAATCCAAACAGCACTCAGTTGCATCAGGGCCATGCTGAGTTCTGACTACCCCATGGTTGGCAATCCTTCAACCTCCCATGCCCCTCCCACAGTGTTTGACCACTGTCACAGCAAGAACTTTTTATTATTGTAAGTCTCCAAACAACTTTGATCAATGAGACTTTTAAAAGGGCTTACGGTTGTTCATGTACTCTGAGTTAGATGCACAGGAGAAATACCAAGAAGATATTCTCAACAGGTCAAAATAACAAAAAAGACTCTACTGGCAACTTTAGAAAATCAGAGAAATTTGGCAAAAAGTTTAGTGCAACATTCAATCAACATAAAACACTTCTCAAAGCATTAACTTGGCCCATTCAACTTTGCAAACTCTAATCCAGTTCAATTTTAAGTCACTCAAAAATCCAAGAAGAGGGAATTAGAAGAAGAAAGAGAAAGAAGGAAAGACAGAAAAGATACAGAAAAGGACACATATAGCTACCAGCTTCTGGGTTCCAGCAGTGTTCAGATAGACATTCCAAGGGAGGTATGGTCAAGACATCTGATTGCCTTGTGTTCGGTCTTAAATACCCCTTGGCCTTCCTGGGCCCTTCCCCCAGGTGGAACTTCCAGTCATTTGCCCACTCAGAAGCTGGGCTAAGGGCTCCAGAGGTGGGTGTGGAGCATTGCCTCTGGTGTGCCAGGGATTGGCAGCCACTGCTGGGCTGGGATACAGGCTGTAGGGGTGGGACAGTACAGGGCAGGTACTGCCTCACCAGAGCAAGGCCCAACCTGCCCATTCCTCCAAACACGTGCAGCCCATAATGTCTTGAGACATGAATCTTTCCAGTCTCTCACAAGTCCAGCTTGAAAAGAGCTGATCAGGAGCTTACTTTAAGTTCAGAAATTTTCAAGGTTAGTGGAGTGTTAAGCTGTTAATATTTGCCTATTGCCTTCAGCAGGATTGGGAGTTGGAGTCACATAGCAAACAAATTCCCCTGAACCTCCTACAGTCATCTTGTTTCCAAGAACTACTTTTTTTTTTTTTTTTGCTGGTGAGCTGCTGACCTCTGCTTCAACAAAGTGGAGAAAGTGCGGGAGCTGACTACCTACTTCAGGGAACAAAGAACATGTCTCTGCAGATGCTCAGGTAGCAGAACATCAATATTTTTGCCTCTCCTTTGAAAAAGACTTTCCTAGTTTCTTCTGATGAATTTCTTCTGACCTCCTCAAAAGTAACACTTAAGAGAAGCAAGAGGATTTCAACCTAAGAACAAAACCTGTTACTATGCAACCCATTGCCATAGCAACCAGCCATTTGGTCCAGGTCAAGGGTTCACTGGCTAATACACCGAAAGAGACAGCTACTAAATGTATGTTACGGAACCTTTGCTTACGCACGTAGCTAAGAGAAAAATTGCTATGTTTGCATCCCTGCTGCGGCTTTTTATTACCCTTATTTTGCTCACACACCAAAATCTGCAGCTGCTTAGGGAGAAAAGTAAATTAGGTATTTTTCAGAACTGTTACAAATCAGGTAAGAGCAGAATAGAGAATTCTCATCTGAGAGTCCACATGAATATATAAAAATTTACTTCTTCTTTCAAACCTTTACAAGAGCATAACAGCTACAATTATCTTTCAAGTACAAAAATGATGAAGTAGGAAACCCAAATTTTAAACTGCTGTGCCTGCCTTTCAGTGGCCTCTGTCAAAGCATTGACAAAAAATTTCAGAGGCACTTTCAAGGCTGCTGAACTTTGGCTCCTGTCATACTGAAAAAAAGTCATAGTGTAAGTGATATAACAGTATGTTGGCCAGTGTCCAAAAGCATTTTCTCCACCCTTTCCTAACTGGCTGTATGAAAGCAAAGGGGCTGATGAGAAGATTAGGAGATGTCTTTCATGCTCACATGCTGTGACTGAGGAATGCCTCCCACATCCCAGCAGCACCCACCCTGGCCGGGTTGCAGGCAGCCCTGCCAGCCTCACCACAAGTCCCCTCTGAACTGGGACAAGGGGGACAGTGGCTGCCACTGACTGCTGTGGGAGCTCTTCCCCACTGACAGCCAGCACAAGTGGCTCCTCTTCCCGAGGGAGACGAGCCCTGCATGACACAGAGAAAGAGCTGAGAAAGGCAAATAGCTGAAGAGCATAATTTATTCTACACCAATATATCATTGTACCATCAACCCTCTGCTCTTGAGCTTTCTGCGCTTCTGCTGGGTATTTCCTGCATTAGAGGTAGGTGCTCCATACCCAAATATTCTTGCAAAATTTAGCAGCAAAGCAGGAATATTCAGCAGCAAAACAAACAGTGGAGTAAGTCCAAAGAAATCCATCACCCAGTGCAATCACAAGTGGGATCCTACATCTCAAAACTGCTAATACTCACTAAGGTAAGCTTAAGGGAAGCGAGGCTTACCTCTGTTTTGTGCAACATCACTAATGCCATGCAAAGTCAGTGCAAAAGCAAGATAAAACAGAACTTAGGAATTATCTCCCCTTCAAGAAAATTTTTCATAGCATGTATAGACATTACAGAACGAGTACAAGTACCTTCTCTTGTGATATATAAAGAATTTCAGTAAGCCTCATGCATTTTTCCTGCAGTTTTCAAACTCACATTTTCACAAATACGAATGAATGACTCACATCAGAAATCAAAATATTTTGTAGTTAGTATCACAAATAATAGCAAAACACTGATGCAGGAGGCTTTCCTGAAGCACTCCCAGCCTGGTGGTTTAAAGTGTACTGCTTCAAGTGCCACACGTATGCTAAGAGTAGCAGAAACCTCACAGGCAAGTACTTAATCTGAAAATACTGCTGTCAAGGTTAATTCACCTTTGCATACTCAGCAGTTGAACCACGAGTGTCTGAGCCTGGCTGCTGGAGGGACCCACCCTGTACATATGAACATACATATACACCCTCACTAGCAGACCTTCACCCTGCTCAGAGAGGTGAGCAGGATGAGACTGCTGGTGCTGTCTGTGTTTCTGTGAGTGCTCTGTCTGTGATCTGTGTGTCTGGACATGTACATACGCACACACATGTATACATGGTGTGTATGTGTGCCCTGCGGGCATGTGCTCAGAATACGTTTTAAGCTTAAATATTGATCGGGGCTATAGAAGTCTTGCCTCTTTCAGGCTGCTGGATTCAGCCTGATCTTTTCCCCTAACAAAAAACCTGGCTGGACTTGTTGCCAGATGAAAAATCGTCTGCACTTGGTGAGTTAACACAATGCTTATTCTTCAAAAACCACTGGCCTATGGGACTGCACAATACCCATTCTGTAAGAAGAACTGGAAAGCAACCAGCCCAGTTGTGCCAAATTCTACCAGTTCACTGGGCAGTCAGGTACGACTTTGGGGTCGCCAACCACCAGGGACCACCAAAGAGACCCCAGGACGAAAGGAAGTATATGTAAAGGGGAGGGAAAACATGTTAATGATTTCTGGGAAATTATAATCATATGTATGTTTATTCTGGGAAAATCAAATATGCATGCAAAATATAGTATATAAACAGGACCTTTTCTGTATTCAGCATGCACAATTTTTGGAGGAGATATCCCCTCATGCATCTGGCCAAATAAAGAATGCTGGCTTCTTAATGCTACATTGGCGTTAAGGAGTTTTTATTTTTATCGATTTTTGGTAACAGACTGAGGAAGTTTTCCAGAGCTCCCTTCAAATAGATTTGTTGTTTAGACGTCATAAAAAATGTTTTCTCTGTTACTGCAGCGAAGCCCTGAGATGAGGATGGCAGAACCTTCCTCAATAGAAGTTAAAAGGGAAATACCAGATAGACAGCAGCAGTCACTGTAAAATCATCAAATTGAAAACGTGAGGTTTCTCTCAACCCTAACTTTCTGGTTTCAAATATCCAGAGACCTGGTGGATGCCGTACTCAGGGTGCTGGTACACACTACAACCTGTGCCACCACATCTTGCTGTCGTCTACCCTCAGCATGAAAGATCTGCCCAGAGCAGATAAAGCAGAAGCTGAACAGAGTGGATTCTGTTCGTGTTGTTATTTAAAAAGGAAAAACTCACAAATACTCCAATTTAGCAGCCTATTCAAAGGCATAAATATCTTTTGTTCTGCAGGAAACTACTCCTGCACTTTAACCTCTATATATGCTGAAGTACCTCCTGGAAGGAGACCCTGCACAGGCTCCCAACTTGAAGATCTTGAAAAAAAATGCCAAAAAAATATTGTTTGAATTCAGTTAGCATGACGGATTATTTTTGCTCTATTTTTACTGCAACCTAGAGAGAAAAGTAAAGTCTTCTACAAGAAAAAGACAGTCAGAAAGGTAACCCCCAACACTCTTTGTTACTTCTCTTGAAAACATTAATTGAACACAAAATAAGAATCAGAAATTTTCTCAAAAACCTGCCAAGACCATTTATAGTCTTCACATTTCAGAGGAAAACAGCAGCACTTAGAAGTAATAGAGCAACAGTGCACATTTCCCTTGAGAGCTGTTTGTTATGGACTTAAATATCTACCCTTGCCAGTACCTCTTGATCTGTCCCACCCATCTCTCTGGCTATCACAACCCAGGCCACAGTCTCCCGACAGGCACACAGGCTCTGTTGAGTGAGTTATAACTTCAAGGCACCAACTCTCACAGAGGTTTGCCAACAGAAAACAATCTCTCATCCTGACTGGCACCACTGTACTTTGGAAACAGCCAGAGGGGGCTTTTCTTCCTGGCTTTTAAATGCCACTTGAACAATATCCCTGCATTGTTTTAAATTTATATGCAGGTTCACCTATTAAATTATGGTTTTCCAGCTGACTGCCAAAGTCAGCTGAAGTTGATATAGTTACATTGATACATGGTCAGATGCTGTGTTAAGCTGCCAAACAAGCACCTTTACTCTATTCAGCAGATGGTTGATAATAAAGAACTGCAGTTGTAACAGATACGTTGTCTCCAGTATTAATACCTGAGCAGGAGGAAAACTTTTATTTAAGCACAGTTCTGCAAGCTATATGTGGTAACCCCAGAGTCTGCAGTGGTCTTGACACCCATCACAAGGCTGCTTTCCAGAGCCTGCAACTCCATACTTGAAGCAAAATCATCTCACAAGAGTAATATAAAACCATGAGAAGCACTGAAAAAATCTGAAGATCTGGTTTTAATATGTGATATATTCTACATGTGGAGGATTGAAACAGAAGTTCTGTGATGTACATGCATGGGTAAGAATGACCATTTTGTCCTTTTCTTTTGCCTATAGTCACCCTTTGTGATTCAGATTTGGTTGCTAGTCTGAAGAGGAAAAACAAAGGCAAATAACACTTTTAAAATAGCTTCTCTACATATCTCTGGGACCTGTCTTCAGTCAGACTCATTTTGTTGGAAACTCAAATTACATTTCAATAAACCTACACTGCTAAGGTTGAAAATATCCAAGAAAGAACTGAGCCTGCTTAGGGGCACCTGAAAAATTAATTAAGAGAAAGACATGAAGGACTCCACTTCTTATTTTATAAAAATATCTCCTTAAAAAAAAAAAATTAAACCCTTACTTATAATAAGTATCCAGGAACTGCTCTGGACTGAATTACAGAAAGTATTGTGAAACTTCTGGTGGGTAAATAAACAATTGCATATAACTGCAACCTCATCACAGCTACTTTTTAAGCAAAAGGCTGCTTGTATGGGGCTAATTAGCATATGCCTAAAGCAAAGAGAGCCACAAGACATCCCCAGAATTTCTGCCAGGCTTTAATGTTCTATAACAGTTTTTGAAAGTGAATTTGACACAGTGATAGAAGAAGATAAGAAAAGAGCAGAGTGTTTTAACAAGCAACAAGTCAATTACTTTGGAGTAAAGTCCATTCAGGAGAACAAGCTATGTTTTGGAGCTATCAGCAATTTACAGGTCCTAATTTTCCAGGTGACCAAACAACAGTATTGCTACACTACCAATCTGTGCCTGAGAAAATAACCCTGAATAAAGCTAAAAATGGTACTAACTCAAAAAAGAAAAAAAAAAGTCATGAAACATCCTCCACCACATTTTTGACTTAACATCTGCATAAACACTAAAGCTATCACAAAGCTGAACTCTGCCAGGTCCCTGTGGACCATGAACCACATCCCCTAGCTTCCCTGCAGAGCAATAAAGCCCCCAGAGCAGTCTCTGCACAGGTAAGTGTCTGAACATTCTGTCTGAGGCTCCGCTTAAACATCTATTTCATACAAAGGAACTGCTGTTTTGTGCTCTTACTCTGTTTAAAATTGAGTGCTTTGCATGTTTTATTAAAGAAAACATAGTTGGAGAGTTACTTATCCATACCTCCATTTCCGGGAAAACTACTCAGAGCTAATCACAAGAGGTGTAGATGACAGGGCAGCCCATGAGACATGCCCAAGAATCTCAGCCCATTCCCTTCCCTAGCTTACGCTGCTCATTTTGTTTTCGCTGTGTCACCAGCTACTGAGAGAAGAGGCTTCTCCACCTCACTTGATCGATTGACAAGTGCTTTGCAGGTAAACTCTAATGCCAGAAGATGTTTCCAACCTTTTGCTATAACACAACTGAAAGTGATCATGAACAACTACAGAAAAATGTTCTGAAATATTTTCTCAATTACTACACCTGCCCCTGCATTTTCCTGCCAATTACTGAGTCCTTTCTACAAACTCTTTCTTCTTCAGAGGGCCTAAAGAATGCAGAGCTGGGCTGGGCAGAAGCAGGAAAGCTGTATTGCCAGGCTGTATTCGTACTTTCTCACAGAAAGTACACTGGTTGACCCAAGGCAAGCAAATCACATCCCCTTTCCCAATCACTCCCAGTTCCAGAACAGTGGGAACCTCTTTCTTTTGTAAAGCACTCTCAGACCTACTGACAATAAGTGCAATGTTAGAAGTAGGTATTATTACAACCTCTCTTCTTCACTACAGGAAATCCCACACAGATCAGACATCTAGAAAATATGACTAACTAAAGTTTATACAGAAATATCTATATAAACCAATGCCCTACAATGAATAACAAAAAAAAAAGTTTGTTTTTTTCCTTCTCTTGTTGTTAAATTAATCTGAAACCCAAATCCTAAAAAGAATTATATGCTTGCTCAGCTTTAATTGCAAGTAATCCCATTGATCTCAATGAGAATACTCCTACAAGCCCATTAAGAAAGAAGAGCTCTTGCTGTTGACTGTAATATTAGTAAGCACAATAACAAAACACATATCCAGCTTCAAGTACGTTCTTTTAATATCCTTATGGACTCAACCCAATAGATGATACCTATCTTCCGGTCCACTAAAGGTCACTGCATCCCAGATCTCTAACAGGCTGACCTATTTTGAGAATCCCCCAAACAAAAAAGCACTCCTACTATACGCTGCAGTCACTACAAAGATACTGCTTACCCTGGCTGATGAAACCTTCTGCCTGCATTGCTAGCATGATGGCAACTCATAACACTGGAGGCCTGTCCCATACTCTTCTCAAAGTAAACAATATACACACAGAATTTAGCTAGTCAGACAGGTGTACTTTTTCAGCTTACTTTTTCATCCCCTAACCCAGAAAAAAGAAGTCTTCACCCTTCTAAAATAAATTGACAGTGATATAAAATTGTTCTTTCCTTAACAACTAGATTGGGATAACTTAGGAAATAGATAAAGTTTTGCATAGTGTTGTAATCTTAAAAATCATGCCCTATCACCTCTGTCATTTTATCAGTCTACCACTCAGTAGGGCCTGAAAAAGGCAGTGGTCGCTCTCCATTCCCATTACCTTTCAGAAATCTATCAGTGTCATAAATTGTTTGAGAGCAGGGAAAACCAGAAGGTTTTGAATGAAGATTAATAATTGAGGTTACTCCCTCCTAACTTTAGAGCTCAGTATTCTTCATGTTAATGGGCAACCCAACACTCAAGAATCACATAAGCCGGCCTCTCTCTCATGAAGAGTTAGTCCGCAATTAAATGTGCTTTAGCACTCAAGTAGTCCTGAAGTGCTACTCATCCGTTAAAAGTGTCCCAAGAAAGCTAACACCTTTCCCGAAGTATCAGCCACTAGAGCGAGTATTTGACATCTTACCTAAAACTTGATTAAAAAGTAAAAAAAAAAAAAGAAAAAAGTTACAGAAAATCTATAAAAGCATATTTCCCACTGTACTGTAACTGCACATTAGGTTCCATGTGAAGTGTTTTAGGAAGAACAATGCTTTATTTGTGTATAACTGAACACAATGCAAAAGCAAACCCCATGCCTCCCAATTCCTAGGTTTATCCACATCAAAACCTGCGATGAAGAAGAGATGCCAAGAAGGTGGCTAAAATACCACTAGTCTTTATTTGACTGTACAGTCAGTCAGCTCTGAGTATACCAAAACCTCAACCTTCAAGCATGCCAAGGTAGAACCTGACATACCCAGGCTCAGGGGTTAATAAACAAGTGAAAGAACGACCTACAAAACAGTTCCTATTTACAATTGTCTGCCTCTTTACAGATTCACCATCACCAGATTTATTGTTACATAAAGTCTCCAAAAGGGCCCGAAAAAACTGTCATCAAATTAGGTAGATGCAACTTCAAGCAAAGTAGAAGATTCTACTTGGCTAAAGCCACTCCAAAGCTACTTATATTTAAAAGGTGTCTAAAGAAAGATGAACATGTATTTCAGCTCCTGCACATGAATATGCAATGAATACAAAACTCATCAAAAATTATAAACTGACTTGATGATTGAGTCCACACAGCACCACTAGCTGGAGAAGGGTACAGGACGGATTTTGCCAGGACATTAATGGCATCATAGCTTCTACATACTTTGTTAAATCTTGTCAGCTTGGGACCAGTGAAACTGTTGGCAACTTCAAAGACCCCCTCCAAAAATCTATGTAAAAATAACTATAATTGGGTAATAGACTTAAACACCACCCCTGCCTTCTTTATTCCTTACAGTCTGCCTTCAAAGATGTGGAGCTGGAAGGTTTTAGTGAAACTGACTGCCTGTTCAGAGGAGTATTTTAAATGCACACCTTACTCAGGAACAGCATGGCCATGTAACTGGGATAAAAGAATCCAGTATCACTCTTCTTTCCTCTGCCAAATCAGTGTGGACTATTACTTTATTTATAACAACTGTGGCTGAACAAATGGATAACAACCCATCACAGGCAGGATCGGTACAAGCACCTAATTTTGAAATAACTAAAACAGCTCTTGTAAAGTTTCAGGAGCAGACAATACTTGGGGCACTGGAAAAGGGCAATAGACCTTGTAAAAGAGGCAGAAAAATAACTGGATCATGGAAGTAGAAGATTTCCAGGAATTAATGCTTCTGTTTGAAACATAATGCAAACATGTCTCTCTCTTTCCCTGATTTTACTAGTTTATACCCACCCCTTTTTTTCTGCAATATTTTAGTGAAGTGATTTAACAGTTACTCTTGTAAGAGAAGAGCTTTGTCCCCACCTCAAGTTCACGTCCTTAACTGCACCATTCCTTTAAACAGCCAAAGAGGTCACTGAGTTCTAAAAAGAAGAGAGGGGCTTTACTGAACTCCCACCATCCTGTGCCACCAATAGTAACATAAATGCAATTTTAAAATGCAACAGCAACCCTGTTCATTGCTTTATTCAGCCTCGCCCCTTTATAAAATGTCTGTCTAAATCCCTTCTTCTCTCCTTACCTTCAGTTAACTAAACTCAAGAAAGCATTTTAAGGTTCTGGGAGAGAAGTTGACTGTGTAAGTTTAATATTTATTATTTAAGCTATCCACATCCAGGCATGACTATGGCCCCTTCACAAAATCAGTTCTAAATACAAAATTTCTTTATTTACCATTAGAAATGGAAAACACAAGGCACCCTACACTAATATGATAATCACAAACACTACAGGTGGGCATCTGTAAGTTGTCACTGTTTTATAGATGCCCACCTTTGACATTAGACCCTAAAACTCTGTTCTTCCTTCACACGGTCATACTTGTGTACATAAAGGCAGAAGTGGAGCCTCAGCAGCTCAGAAAATGTAAATGACAACTATCTGCAATAATCCATCCTCCGAGTCCACTCGGATCCACTGCTTTTGTTTAAGATCAAACTGAGTTGGACAAAGAATGTAACAGTGTGGCCAAAAAACAGCTGGAGTCAGAGACCACAAGCCATTTGACTACACTTGCTGTAAGGCTGGATGGCTCTTCCTCCTGATGGATTTTAGTTCTGCAGTCTGAAATAGGAAAGTTTATTCCAGATAGGCATATAAGCAAAACCAAGATAATGCAGGAGCTGGATATTAAAAATAGTAATCATGAGCATGCAGTAAAGGAATGTACTTTGCACTTTATTTTGTTAGAACAACAGAATGCTTGGGGTTGAAAGGAAACGTTAAAGATCATCTAGTCCAACCCCCCTGCTACGAGTGTCATGTTTCCCTTTTTCCAGTCACTGGGGCCTTCACCTGATTGCCATGACTTTTCAAATATGATGGAGAGTGACTTGGCAACTGCATCAGTTCTTCCTGCTCATAATGATTCTCTTGATGAAAAAGGCCATCTGTCAGTCTGACAGTATGAGATCACGTGGGCAAAAGATGAAGAGTCGACGTCTCATTTAGCAGCCATTTAACCAAAAGAAACTTGAACTCTGGGGTTATCTGCACCTTCATGCTTCCTCGGGAGTTGATAACTTAAGACCATCTAGGACAGGAGGACTTTCCCTCTTGTACTTTAAAGAGAGGAACATTTTGTTTCTGATATTACATGCCATTTGATGGTGGGAAGGTCTGGCCAAGCGAGAGGGATGGTAACATGCAGCAGACCAGCACCTTTCGGAAAGGTGCTCTCTCTGCCTGAGTACATGAACACAAAAAAAAAAAAAAAAGGTGCCTCATACATCTCCCTGGTGCGAAATTGGGCCTTCTTCAAAGATACCAGGGAATTAAGGCTGTGTCCTTGAAAGCAGTATCCTTTCTGATGAAGTCTTATCAGAAAAACTGGGCTCAGAGCAGCCAGAGGATTACACAGCCACATCCCCTGCTTGGAGGGCAAGAGGAGAAAGGAAGCTCTTATCTACCCTAAAACAAAGGACCAGCCACTTTAAGCCCTGTCTATATTATCATATAATACAGCTATTTTTATGGTTCTTTTGCTGTGTCTTCATTGTACCTATATTGTGAATATTACTAGGTCAGGCTGTCATCAGGACCTATTCAAGAAGAACTGGGTTGGAAACACAAGGCAGAATACTATTATTTTTAAACAGTAAATAGAGCCAGGCAAATGACCTACTTATTTTGAAAATATTTATTCAAGAGCCCTCAGTCTTAAGGTCTCATTACAGATGCCAGGCATATAAGAACAGGAAGAACGTCTTAATTTGCAAATATTGGGCTAAATGTATGGATAGCTATTTCACTTCACTATGCAAGTAAGTAAATGCAAAACAGACTTCAAAAAAAACAAAAGTCCAAATGAAAAACACATTTCCTAGGGCAAACATTTTCAACAACTGCTGGGACTGGTTATCCTGACTTCTGTATGATGAACCTAAAATACCTCACACAACTCCAGACTAACAGACACTGCACTCCAGGACTGCAAGTCCGAGTACTTCATACTTACCAAAAAAAGGCCTACCTGTGTCTTACACTGAACAAGAATGAAAGTAGACAAAGCCTATGATCACCTCCAATGCCGGAAGTGTACCGCTCTGGTTTATAGCCTCATCACTTAAAAGTGAATTATCAACAGTACAGAATTCCTCTTTATCCACGTTCCAATTATCTGAGTATCTGAGTTCTTCACAGATTTTTGCCACTAAGGAATCAAAGCTTTAGAGAAAGACACAAACCAGGAATTAATTTGCCGTCTCCATCCAAATTTTATCAATCTCGTTTAATGGCAACAACAAAAACAAAACAAAAAACCCCAAACGAACCACAAGCCCCCCCCACCTCAATCCCTGATGCATTTCTATCTTCTGTCACCAAGACTAAACACTAAGCACAGAGAGATCTCTTCCAACATGTTGATCCCACTTCCAGCTGCACACAGCTGGGCTATGTCTGAGAAAAATCAGCTAATTATTCTGAAGACAAGTACGAGCAAGCCACTGAGGTCTCTGTGTTCATCACCAAATAACAGACT
Source organism: Dicrurus megarhynchus (assembly GCA_013399195.1). NCBI lineage: Eukaryota > Metazoa > Chordata > Aves > Passeriformes > Dicruridae > Dicrurus > Dicrurus megarhynchus. Next base: position 1,931,771 of record VXAD01004197.1, on the reverse strand, counting down.
AACCAGGCTCTGTTGCTAATCTGTGTCAGAGCCTGCAAAGCACAGTAAATATGGACTAAGGGCTGTTCTCCCCAGCAACAGAAAGGGCCACAAAGCTTTATCGCTTCTAACATAGCAAAGAAACATCCATGATGTTTTAACTAGAGTAATTGTGGTCGCAGCTTACCCCTCACATCCTGTACTCCTTCTTCCTTTCTGTTATTTGGGGATTATTCAATAATCCATGTTCTTCCTGGCAGCTCTTCTCTCATTCACAGAACAGAGGTAATGACTAGATGATAAAGATGCCTTTGTACCTACACATTTCACTAAGAAGGAAAGCTAATAAATGCAGTAACATTACTTGAGCCATGAGAACTTCAAATTTTATTAGCCAGTGTTGTGCAGCCTTTAATTTAGCATTTAGGTTAGTTACTACAACAGGTACACTAGCTGCCCCAAACAGGTTCCTTTTAACTGGTTAATAATGCTATCCTGAGAAGATAAAAAAAAAAAAAACGAAGAAACTTATTTTATGCTAATTGCTCAACTCATGTTGTTAAAGTGGTGGATTGTACTCATCTGGAGGAACAGGATTAGCAAATGCATTTCATTATCTTTCCCAGTCAGATGTGTTTTCTGCTATGCTTTCTAATTAGCACAGTAGATCCCTGAGTTGCAAACATTAGTCTAAGGAACACTTAAGTTCAGTTAGACAAGAAGCCGAAGCTCTTTTTGCTTAGAGTATAGAGGAAACAAGCCAAATGTATATTTATCTTTTTATTATAGTTGTGCTTTTTTTATAAAATTTTAAGACGTAAGTCCCACACTTTGGCTTTACAGGCATGAGAACATTTGCCATGGTTTAAGGCCAGCTCCAGAGGCATGAGACAGCTCCTCAGCAACCTTTGTTCTGCTAAATTACAACAGGGCATGGACACATCCAGAGCGGGTTTTTGTTGATTTGGGGATTTTTTTTTTTACTACAGGATTAAACTGCAAGAGTGCCTTGGCTTTCAGACTGTTTTTCTTTCCTAGGCCCCACTGCTTTCCCACTCAGTGAAGAAACCTTTTTAATGCCTCATGTAATAAGGTGCACTATGAGCATAATGTAAGTTCTTTTACCACACTGAGCACTACCTGCTATAGTTACCTGAAAATTAGAGGTGAAAGTTATCCACAATCCTGCATATGTTGATGTTGTTGTACTACTGTGTAAAACAAAGGAACTCCTTCCTCAAGGCGTTATTCTCCCACTACCACATCCATCCAAACTCCTAGTTTCTCCACTTCTTCCCAGCTTTGTTTAGTTTCATCTCCTGTTGCCTAATTCTGCTTACCTAGCCAAGGATGCCAGTGCAGACAGAGCTTCAGTGGACCACAGCAGTGGTAATAGCAAACACCCTCTGAAGCTTCCTACGAATCTGCACAACACAGAGTGCAATATTCTCTCTCCAAGATGGATGAAACTGAGGTGACTTTAGAGGCATCACTAAAAAGCAAAAATGCCAACATGCATTCCAGTCCTGCATCTTACTGAAGTCCTGACACCACAGTGTAAGATGGAAAGTGATTCATTCCTGTTTTAATTTGAAAACTGATCAGTTAATTTATCCATTTATCTTCACTTGTTTTGACAAGACCATTTAATTTTTAGTGCAGAGAGCAAAGTGGTCCTGTTCTTATCTGCTGAGCTTAGTTTTCAAATCTGTGGATACAGCAGATATTCTTCATGACAAAGAAAACACAAGTCTGCCCTTTGACATTTAAAATGAAGTCACTGATCCAACACTAAAAAATTTTAAAATATTTTAGTATCAATTATTGTTATAGTAATAATATTTAACTATTAATAACTATTATCTAAGTGGCATGCACTGCTTGACAGTTTTTAGTAGGACTTTAACTATGGCTTTCTTATATATGCTGAAAATGATTTAAAATATTAACCCATTGCTCTTTATATTACAAAGGTTAAACTTCAAGTTGCATTTATATTATTGAAACAGATTTGTCTTAATTTTCTCATTTATTGACACAAATGACAGAAACATGTTCAATCACTATGTTATTGATTTTTGGCATAATGTCATTCTATGTTCACATCTGTAACCAGAGATCCAACAGCTGAAAGACTACCTTTATTCCACAAAAATTAATTTGGCAAGTCAATGCAAGGAATTGGATAAAAATGATTTCACACCAAATCAGTTCAATAAACTGTTGTCCTAATTAACACTCATTGTTTGGAGTTTAACAAGCTCCAACACAAAAGTTCAGCAGGACGCCAGGAGTTATATAAAGGCTGAGCTTGCCTTTTCACTGTGTGTAGATTGAACCTTGACGCATCTTTTTTCTTTTTTTTTAGCTAGAGGTGATAGCTGTGACTAGAACATAAAGTAATTATTAATAGTGTTAATGTGTTTTATACACGGATTCTCTACTGCATCTGAGAACATAAGAATCACCTTTCTCCCACCAAAAGCTGTCTGAAATATGGCCCCACCACATCCCTTTCTAAAAGGAAAATATTCTCACTCACTTTACACACGAGTAAACTGAGATACAGCCTACTTAATGGTCTGGTGTTTCAGAAGGGAGCATCAAATAACTACAGTAAACATGGATTTTCACAGCATTTGAAGGAAGCTCAACACTTCTCAAAAGAAGTCCAGTTTTAGGAACGTTTTACATGACCTCTCACACTCGCACCATACAGTGCCCTGGCCACTCGAAGATGCTACTTGGCTACATCCACATCATTTACAGGCTAGTACTCTGCTTCACTGCAACCTGGACATTATCTCAAACAAAGGGCTTTTCCCTTTTTTTCCTTTCTCTCTGTTCCCCCCTCCCCAAGTGGTGGCCCGGCCTCTCTGGTATGGAGGGTGTCTTTGGAGCAGCTAGGACAACGTGACTTGCAGGACTCCCCCAATGCTCTACAACCGAGGGGGAAACGCCGGTGGCCAGCAATCCTGGAGAGGCAAAGGACGGAAAACGAAAGCCCTGCTTCCAAATCCTAATTACAGTTAGCAGGGATTAAGTAATAGCCACTAACCTCTTCAGCTCACAGAGGAGAAACGTGGTTCCGTTTAATTCTCCTCTGCTCCCTGCAGCTCCTTCTTATACAACGCCCCGCAGCTCCGGCATATCAGCGGCCGCACGCCCTATCGCTGTCGCGGCGGCAACACCCCCTCGGCCAGGAATCCAATAAGGCACTGCAGGGGCGGGCTGCAGCCAGAGGCAGCTGGAGCAGGCGCTGAGGCTGTGAGCTTTCGCCCAGGAAAGTCGGAAAGCTGCATGTGGCCAGCGAGGGGCTGGCACCTCCCCTGGGGCCTGGGGAAGATACCCCC
>VXAD01004197.1:1838870-1926102 GCA_013399195.1 Dicrurus megarhynchus | reverse complement strand
TCAAAAAAAAAAAAAAAAAAGAAAAAAAACCCCACCTGCTTTCCAAATCCCCCAGATTGAAGCGGCACAACAGACAGCCAAACAGGAGGGCACAACTGCCTCTTTCCACTACACCTGTAGTTAGGTTAGCTTAAATCAGTCCTGTAGCTACTTGCTGTTTGATCCCCGTATATAGGGATCAAACTTCACCTCCCTCTGCCATAGGATTGTTTATTTATTCAGGCAGCTAGATGAAAACCCCAATATTTAAATGAGCTCCAAACCTGGACAAGATGGGGGCGGGGAGTGGTTTCTCCAGTAGTGGAACAAGATATGGGCTCTGAAGGAGTCATTTGTGGCTGTGAGATGAGTGGCCAGAATGAGCTGGGTCTCTAGGGTGGTGACAGTGTGCAGGGGAAAATACCAGCCTGGGAAGAAGCAACAGCAAATAGCCCCCAGCATGGACAGAGTAATACTGGTGTCTTACGCAAGCTGTTTCTCTTTCCATATGGAAATAGCAGCGAGGGTATCTATAAATAATAAGCACTTTTCAGTACCAATAAAGCTTCACCAAAATTGGAAGGGTATTGCACAGCTTTCATCATTGCAAAATTACCAGGAAGAAGGACCAGCAGGGGTAGTTAGGCCAACACAGGCATAGCTGGGACCTAAAGACAAGTTTTTTTGGCACAAAATCTTTCTTCAGGTCTGAAATGTGTTCAGTAGATTTTTCAGAGAGTAATTAGTTATGTAGGAGTCAGACCACCCTGAAGGTAAAGGCAACCGATTTTCACAAAGAAGGGACAGTAGTGGAAAGGCAGGATGAGAGAAAGAATTAAAAAAACCTGCAGCTTTGCATACAAAACAGTCTCTTAACACGGCTTCTCAGGAGTGTAAGAAGTGGGCCACTCACTCCCTTTTTTGTACTGTATTTCTCGTTGTCTCTTTTTTGATCGTACCTGCATGTCCTTTTGTTCTGCTGATTGTCTTTCCATACTGTGCTTCTCCCCAGTCTCACCTTCCACAATTCCAGCAGTGTTACAAGTCCTAGCAAGTAGATATTTTAATTAACTTTAGCTACAATGTAGCAACCTCTCACTTGTCAATATTTTGTCAGGAACAACTAAGCAATGCAATAATGTAATCAGCTCCTGATGGTAGAAGTTGACTGGAAACTATTACAAGCCTGCTATGGGAAGAAACAGTTTTATTTGGGAGAATGAAATAGTAGACAGTATTCCACTAAATCACAACAGTAAGGCAAAAGGTGTAAATAAGCAGCTGGAAGCTACTTGGATAACAGAACAAACTGGCTTGGCAACAGCCCTGAGAATAATGTCTGACTCAACTCCTCAGTCAGGAAGCACACACAATAAATATCAAAGCAGGTAGGATGCACTAAGGAACAGCAGCAGAACACACTCTGACTTTATTGGTACACTCATCATTTAATTTCAGATGAATCAAAACCGTGAGCCAAGGCGTGGGATCATGTAATCCAGCAGTGCTCACACACACACTTTACAAATGCCACAGCCTAAGTGCTGAGCTCAGGGACAGTGCTGGACAGCTCGCTTAAATAAACTCCAACAGGGACACCGGCTTACACGGAACAATGGAGATGGATAAAGCTGGAATGAAGAAGATGAGCTAAAGACAGCAGTGATTAAATTAAATATTAATATCACTGTGTGGAATCAGATGGCCGAATAGATCCAGAATTTTCTTTGGGGGACTGCTGGACAGATACTGTTGGTTTTTTTCAATTTTATTTGAGTGCACAAGAATGATTTTATGGTGTCCCTTGGATCAGGGCTTGTCCTGGAAAAAATAATAATAAAACAGCACAAAAGAAAGCAGATCCCTGGCAGCAAGCTCAGGTGTGGTCTGGATGACCAGCATGGAGCTGAGGGGATGTGGACTGTGGGGAAGCCTGTGCAGCAACACTGGCTGGGGACGGCACCTGTCTCTTCACAGGCTTCCCGCAGTTCACCATGCAGCCAAGGCCATGGCTGCGGGACACCTGCCCCCTCCGGCAAGGCACAGACCGAGAAAACCCTCAACCCTGCCACTGAGAAGAGGGACCCTCGGAAAATGCTGCTTGAGGCACAGGCAGCCCCAGCGCTGCCATGACATGACACCACAATATAAGAAAGATATTAAGCTACTGAAGAGTGTCCAATGGAGGGCAACCAAGATGGCGAAGGGCCATGAGGGGAAGCATTATGAGGAGCAGCTGAGGTCACTTGGTCTGTTCAATCTGGAGGAGACTGAGGGGAGACCATATCAGAGTCTACAATTTCCTCGTGAAGAGGAGGGACGGGCACTGATCTCTTTTCTCTGGTGACACGACCCGAGGGAATGGCCTGGAATTGTATCAGGGTTGGATATTAGAATAAAGTTCTTCCCCCAGGGGGTGGTTGGGCACTGGAACAGGCTCCCCAGGGAAGTCGTCACAGCACCAAGCCTGTCACAGTTCAAGAAGCAATGCTGGACAATGCTCTTAGGCACGNCGCGGGGCGGAAAGGGGCGCGGGAGGGGGGTCGTACCCGGGGAGTCCAGTCGGGGCTTCGGCCACGGTAGCGCCGCAGTGATTGCGAGGAGCGTCGGGCGGCATCTCGGGGAGGGCAACAGTGCAGTGAGGCGAGTAGGGGGTTTGCTCAGTGACCCCGAGAGCCTGAACGCATTTCGCTTTGGGCCCTGTAAATGGTAATTGCACTTGAGATTCATCTCGGCCGCCTTCAGAAGAGAGGTGCACGGCAAATTTATCTAGCAAGCTACAAAGAAAGCCTGGTACACAGAGAATAATGAGAAATGTGACAGAGAACATCTCTTGTTGCTTAAAACACGCACAGGCCCAGGCCCACGGTGCCCTGTTCTGTGGGGAACTCGGTGGCAGGAGCACAGCCAGAGGAAATGAGAAGAGGTAGGGCGAACATAAAGCAAGTTGGTTGCAGTAACTCATCCACGCGGTAAGGAATTTACAGTCAGATTTACTTTGTTATTCAGGTACAGCTTGTGAAGCGATCAGGCTGTCTTGAGTAGGTTTAATGTTCAAACACTGCAAAGGAAAGGGGTTGCTATGTTTCTTCCTTTATAAAAATTGGAACTTTCCTGTTTAAGTCTGCTCTGGTCACTGAAGCAAACGAGATTTCCCCTATCCCTTCTTACTTGTGAGGCTAGGTGCTCCTGCTTTCCAGCCTAGTTGGTTTCTTTCTGCTCATTCACATGAACTCTTTAAGTGCAAGAAGAGAGCATGTAACATGAAGTATAAGAGTGGCCTGGGTTGCTTCTTTTAGAGCCAGTTTTTGATGAATTGAAGTGTTGAAACAAATGTTAAAAACCCCTAATCCAGCCTCAAAGGCTGGAGTAATAGCAGGCTGCGGCAGCAAGGTGGCCCTGTTCCACCGCCCAGCTGAACATCTTGCTGTACCTCTTGCGTCAAGCTTAGGGATCAGCTGGCTTTTTAAAAGTTGATTTTTCCAGTGCATCAAGGCTTTCTGGACATGGCATGCACTGCAGCTGAACAGTCCAGGAGTAGGATGGGAAAAGTGGCACGAGCACCCCCCGTTCCAGCAGCAACTCCTCGGACCTGCACTTAAATCCAGTGTTAAACTGCAACTACTCTTTGTGTCTAAGCTTTGACTCAAATTTTAACAGTAAACTGATGTTTCATATTGTGCAGTAGCCCGTGTCAAGGGTTCTCAAACTTGACTGGGGGTGTGGTAGAGAAAGATGCATGCATATTGACAGATAACAAAATACTGCCTTCCTGCCTAGAGATCCTTTTGCGCTAGTTAAGACTTGGCAAAAATTGCTGCCCTCACTATCTCAACTTAATTATTTAAGTGCTGAAATATCCCAGATTAGCCAAATTCCATTAAACACAAAGTGCAAAGGAAAGTTATCTTAAACAAGCAACATACCAGTTGTAAAGTTGTTGCGTTTATTCCCCTGAGGAAGAAAGGATTCTCATCAAGAGGGGGGTGAAGAGGTTAGCCAAACTTAATGTGTCATTTTTTTGTTAGATGAGCTTTAACTTAGACTACTGTAAATTGAATGAAAAAACATGAAGAAGGGAGATAAGGAGCTTTTGGGATTAAAAATAAAAATAAACCCCAAAGCCTTCATTACTGTCTTACAGCTTTTTCTAAGTAGTACTTCGCTGTTGCAGTTCTGAAATTAATGAAGTGTGCATGGATTATTGCTGAGTGTATTTTACTTCAAAGCTGGTTATTCCCCAGAAGTCAGAGGCTTTGCATGTCTGTTAATACAGTACTTTCCAGGCTACTTTTCTAATACAAACTTTGGGGTTTTGACTCAGTGCCAGAGGAGCAAAATAACATCCTTACCTTTGCAGCTGTGACCACAACATAAAATCAAGCAGGAAGAAGAGTTGATGCTGGGGGTTGTTTTCGCTACACTTAAGGCACCTTAAGAGTTGGAGCGCACACAAAGAGATGGGCCCACGCACACCCTCCCTAAGCAACATGGCTGTTAGGGCACTTGGCCTTTCTTTTCTACCTGCCCCAGTTTAGCCAGCACAGGTGAATGCAGCTTATCTGTTGAACAGCACAGCTCCCTCCATGTGAGCATTGCTGTCACACAGCAGCTTCCTCCATTTGCCTGTGCTGCCTTACCCAGGCTGCAGCCCAGCCCTTGGAGCAGCTCCAAGGACGGTTTGGTGGCAGCCCGGCTTGTGGTTGTTCTGAGAATTAGGAGGAGGCTCTAGGCACAGATCTGAAGGCTGGCTGCATCAGCTCTAGACAACTTTTGTGTGTAGACCTCTCTTGGTCTTGTCCAACTCCCAGCTGTACAAGTGCCACTAAAACAAGTCAACAAGTGATGTGTGTGAACACCTATTTTGAAATGCGTGCATATTCAAGCAAGTGGGAGGGGAGAGGGGGAAGAAAGGCACTTAGCTGGATTTTTCTATTTCTCTGTATGGCTGTTAGTGACTCAGTCTACAGTTTTGAGCTGTGATTTTGCATAACTGAGGAGGTTGCAGAAAAAGGCTATATTATGTCTCAGTTTCTGGAAGGAGCAGTTACGTGACCATCAGGCTAGTGTGGGAGCTAACCTCTTGAAGATGCAGTTTTACTTTTTTCTTCTCGGTATATTGTAAGGAATAGAAAGTTCTTGAGAGTATACTTCTGAAAAGTTACCTGAAACACAAGAATACTGGAATATGTTAGTAAAATTTCATGTTATCAGTTCAGCATTACTTCTTAGTCTTTTCCCTTTTGTGACCCACTTGAAAAAGCATCAGCAGGTACTTTATACTGACATTTGTCTTTTAGCATGTTTCAGGGATCCTTTCTGGTATTAGAATGTCTTAAGTGACAGGATACTTTCATCTGCTGTGGTGCAGTGGTGGTTTTCTAACAACTGCACAGCAGTAATAGCAGTTGAATTTAACCACCCCAACCCCCTTCCCCCAGGGCAGAGTAATTTGCTTTTCTTGGTGTTTAAGTGTTTTCACTAAGTGTTTGCATAGCATACCACCAGCTAAAATACATAGTCCCTGTTTCCTGAGCTGTCTCAGAGTACTCTGCATATCTTCAGTACACAGCAGATAATAGGGGCTTTGCCCTGCCTTTCTTACCCCTCCCTACACCAAATAAAAAGTCAATCCTGCTATTAATTTGATCACTACACTAAACATAGTAAACCCGATTATCCATTACATCAAAATGTATTCTGCCATCATGTTATTAGACCGCTTATAGATCAAACTGGGGGCAAGTGAGCAGGGAATGTTTTCTTTTTTCTTATCTGTAGCTGTATCTGCTTTGAAGATTGGCTTTGTAAGCTTCTGCCATTAACTAACAAAGAGATAGTAATCTTCAACATCCCTATGTGCCTTCTCCAGGTGTGGATTAAGTTCATTAATGGCAACAGTAATCTCCCAGACTGTCTGACAGGTGGTGATCTGTGCACCAGCACTAGTGCAGATTCTCACTTTGATGATGTTAAATAAGTGAGCGGCAAGAGCGTGGGTTTGAAGCAGATTGTCTCCATGTACTGCACTTTGACTTGAACATGAAGTTTTCAGATGGATCAGCAGAGGCTGCACCACCAGTGAATGCTCAACACTCTCCACAGCTCATAGGTGGGAAAGTCCATGAGGGCAGGCAAGAGCCAACCTAAACAAACCACACACACAGAACCCATAGTGGGAACACAACCCTCAGCATCAGGTATTTTCATTTGCAGACTCGTGCTTATTCCTGATGTCGACATAGCCAGCAGTAATTATAAGAATCCAGTCTAGCATTAAAATAATTAAAATTGACATATTGAACTCCCCCAGAAGGAAGACCCGTAAGAAATGGGAATGAATATCCGTAGGGAAATTTGATCCAACAGAAGTCTAACACAGTGCCAAAGACCTCACACCACTCCTTTTCAGTCTTTTAGCACTCTACAAGAGCCTCTACTACTGGTTGTGTGGTATTGGTGAACACCACAAATTGAAGGTGTAAACACAGGGTGATACACCAAGGTCTGGACTACTCGAAAAGACATGGTCATCTGAACAACATTCATATTAATGTAACATGAGAGATCCATCACCTGAGGCTGGGAAATGTATGTAGGGTACCTGGCAGGTAGGAGAAAATAAAAAGATAGTCAGAGTACAGAGGCATTTGTGGATACAGAGTGACTAAACTGCCAAATGATAGTTCAGTTTGGCAGATTATAAATAAGTAGAAGGAATGCAAGTCTTGCCGGAGATAAAAATAAATAGATTTGTCCTGTTCATGGCATAAGAGAACCACAAAAGAAGTTTTAACATTAAAACCAGGCACAGAAACCTAAGTTAAAAGGTTGGAGAACTGCAAGAACATGCTGTGGAAAGCATGTGAGATAAGAGTGATTAGGATTCATTTGATAGGTTTAGAGGAAATTCAGATACTTTCCATACAGGTGTGGTTTTTTTAGATTGCTGCTGGTCTGCTGTTCAGCCTACTTGGGAAAAAAGTATAAGCCAGTAGGAAAAAGCCAGGTAAAAAGTCAAGGATAATGTAGATGGACACACAGTGAGACAAACAAGTCATGAAATACCTTATTTAGCAGGATGGTTTTTTTTCCTGAGGTCTAAAAATGAAGAACAGTATTATCTTGAAAATCCTTCATGTTTTGTCAGCAAAATGCAGACATCACTTAGTCTTACATATAGCCTTGCTTACTCTGATCTCTGGTATAATTTTCTTCTGGCCCCTCCACAAAATCAAAACCTCTCCAGAATACATAGTTAGCATCTCTTCAGTGGCCTTCCCTGTAAGTACCCATGTCAAGAAGCTGACAAAATGATTTTTCCTCTGTACTGCCTGCTCACCATTATCTCCAGCCATAATAAAGGCAGACTTTGGAGAAACATTTGCCATATTTGGTGGTACTGGTTGTCCAGTAAGTATCTTATTAATGAACATTCTGAGGAAGGAGACACAGCCTACCTGTTTACACGAGTGACACAGCACTGTTTTCGCATGACTTAAGTATCACACATTTAACTTCTAGTCAATAAAATCTTCAGGCTTGAATTTTTGCCTTGGCACCTTAATACCATCTCATCCCAAGAGCAGCAACATGATGTAGGTCATACACCAACAGATTTTGTCTACTGAGTTTAGATGGAAGAATGATGTTGCTTATTCCAATAGGACTGGAAAGCAACTGTCAACACTTAGAACTACAATGTGAGCTGCATGTGAGTTATTAGAGCTGCAGCTAAGCTTAATCCTGGCATCCAGGAACATTTATTTGGATTTTACTGGACACATACATTTGTGGGCACAGCTGTACAAGCACTGAGAGAGAAAACTACGAGCCTACGTGCTTCAGAGCCTGCACTACAGTTAAAAACATACAGCATGCTAGCACAAGTGAAAGGGAGAGCTGCTATGTGCAACTTGATCATTGCATTTGGTCTAGCAGTTGCATAGACACAAAACTGCTCTACAAGTGCTGGTTTGCTGTAGTACATTTCTACACGTAACATGGTTAGAGAGCCCACCTTAACAAATGCTTTAGAATAAATAGTGCTTCTAAGGTTTCCTGTGCTGAGTAGGAGTACATTAAGAAGATGGAAGCCATCACACACCGCTTGGGAAAGGGAAATTATTAGTTTACCAGGAGCCCCATGTACACCACATAACAGTCTTCAATCCTTACCAAAAATAAAGATGTATCAAAATTTGAAGCCTAGAAATTTTCACTTAGTTTCCTACCTAAAGTAGCTGTAGGCTCCTGCTTTAAAGTGGCTCTTCTTAATACTAGAAGCTCACAGGTACCTTCTCTCAAATTTTGGTGCCTCTCCCTTGCTATTTATTTTAACCTTTCATCTTTGAGCCTCACAGGTGCAAAGCTTTCAGTTGAATTAACTTTGCCTTATCCAGAAGTGGTGAGGAACATGTTTCTCTGAATCTTAATCTTGCTAGATATGAAAGACTAATGCTTAAAAATTTAAGTTGCCTGAATTTCTGTTACTTTGAGAGTTTGGGGGTTTGGTTGGTTGGTTTATTTTGATTTGTTTTTCCAGTCAGAATTCTATAGGCTTCTGAGTAAATGAGTTGAACTCCAGGGGTGTACACTGTTAAACACAGGATGTTTGCTTCCCATGTTTATTACAAGATCTACAGTGATCTCCACACAGCTTCCATTTAATTGGAGTTTTGCCACCAACTTAAATAGGTAGCTCAGGTCCAAGTTCATTAACAGAATGGAAAGGTTTACTCCAAGTGTGGGATGTAGTAGAAAGATTAGAAGCTGAGCAGTTGCCTTTATGTGGTGAGCATGCCTGAGCTTGATGAGGTTATTTCCTGAACCTAAACTATAAATGAGGAACCGTGCAAAGTTGCAAACCTGCATATGGGATGCATCTGCTGGAAATTATGACAAAAACTAACAATCTTCACCTCACTGAAGTCAGTGAAACATTTTCCATGTACTTGATTGGAGCCAGGATTTTGCTGTAGGCACTTAACACTTTAACTTTGCAGGAATTAATGCACACTGCACAGTAAATACATCTGAAAAATGTCTTAGCTCCTCTCCTCCCCAGTTCTCCCTTTTTCTTTAGGCTGAGTTTTAAATTGGTTTCCTAAACCTTTTCTATCTCCATTCCTCTTTTTCAATCAAAAACTGAATAGATATCCTTTCAGCATTCTGCTTGAGCAATACCAATGGCATCACTTTTACACTGTATTAATCATAATGCACAATAGTATGATGTCTTCCATCAGAATTTCAAAGCACTTAACTAATATTAATTAAGTATTGCGTCTCTGTGAGGTATGTAAGTAATTAATTTTATAAGCCAATGCCATTTAAAGGAGAAAGAAGGGTGGATTCTCATCTTAGTGCATAGTCTCTTACTCGTTTACAGTTATTTTCTTCCTGGGTGTCTAGACCTGAAATAAGTTCCTTATGCAGCTTTTGTAATGGCCTCAGTAACAGGAACATTTGTGAAGCTGAACTGCAAGACACCTCTCATATTTCCATTATGTGAAAGCACGTCCTCTCAAATTCATTGTCAAATGTAATTGTGGTGAATCAAGTCAGTAGAGAAGACAAGTGAAGAATTTGAGACTTAAGCTGCCTTCACTTCATCAGAACGGGTGTTGCTAAACTTTTGGTGTCCTATGTTTGCTTTTGCGCAGGTAGCAAAGGACTTCCTAGATGCTGCAGGCTTCCCTTTCCCAGACACATTTAGTCTTTGCACCTGGAAATCACATTTAGGCAGATTTTGAGAGCTTCATAAATTTGTCTGGGCTTCCCAGATATGTGATAGCTGTAGAGAGAAGACACTTCTGAACTGGTTGCTGCATGCCTGGGAACTCTGGATGTCAGCACTGTGAGCACACACAGCAGTTACAGGGACATGAAGCCCCTCACAGGAGCAGCTCTGTGTGTGTGCTGTGCTGACTAGGTGTGCATATGAAGTGCAACACATCAGAAACAGCAGACTTGATGTAAACATATTGTGCAGCTCCTAAGGCTGTGCAGTCAGCCCCATGCTTTCATGGGGGAACTACACAGTTATTTGCATATAGATTATACATCCCCTGCTCCTGTGTGTTGCAGCTGCTGCATATGTACACAGTTTTTTCTACCCATGAAATCCTCTGCAGACCTGTGGGATTTCTACTGCTCTAGTTTGCACCCTGATATACACACTCCTCCGAAGAACAGGACCCTTACTTGTTCCACTTCTTTCAATTCCCCCTTCCCTTCTAATAACAAGTCCTTGCAGTAAGACAGTTCTTTCATGAGACACCTGCAGACAATTTCAGTTTGCACAGAAGAGAGAGGTGGCAGTCCCCAGTCCTTTTTCCGTCCCCAGGGGTCCTTGGTCTTGGTAATTCTGCTGTTTACCATGCACTGGCTCTGACGTGTTGGATCTCTTCATTAGCTGCCTTGACCTATTAGCCTGGAAGAAAAACAGCAGAAAGATTGGTAGCTTTCTCTGGCATAGTGAGGTAAATAGCTGACTACATGACAGATGTGAGGTAGAGGATCAGCAAATTTGCCAATGATACCAAGCTGTGAGGTGTGGAAGGAAGTGATGACACTTGGCAGGCTTGAGAGTTAAGCCTATGTGAAACTCATGAAGTCCAACAAGGCCAAGTGCAAGGTGCTGCAGATGGGTTGGGGCAATCCCAAGCACAAACAGGCCGGGCAGAAAATGGATTGAAAGCAGCCTTGGGGAGGAGTTGGGGGTGTTGATTGATGAGAAGCTGGACATGACCCAGCAATGTGCACCTGCAGCCCAGAAATCCAGTCGTGTCCTGGGCTGCATCCAAAGCAGCATGGCCAGCAGGGCCAGGGAGGGGATTCTGCACCTCTGCTCTGCTCTCATGAGACTGTTCATAGAGTGCTTTGTCCAGCATGAGAAGGACATGGACCTGTTAGAACAGATCCAGAGGAGGCCTACAAAGATGCTCAGAGGGCTGGAGCACCTCTCCTGTGAAGACAGGCTGAGAGAGTTGGGGGTGTTCTGCCTAGAGGAGAAGACTCCAGGGAGACCCTGGAACAGCCTTCCTGTACCTAAAAGGGACCTTAAAAAGCTGGAGAGAGACTTTTTACAAGAGCCTGTGATGGTAGAACAAGGGGGAATAGTGTTAACCTGAGAGTAGGTTTACATTAGATATTAGGAAGAAATTCTTTACTGTGAGGATGTTGAGACATTGGAACGGGTTGTCCAGAGGGACGCCCTATCCCTGAAAGTATTCAAGCCCAGATCAGATGGGGCTTGAGAATCCTGATCTGGTGGGTAGCATCCCTGGCCATGGCAGGGGGTTTGGAACTGGTTGAAGTCCCTTCCAACCCAAATGTTTTCTGTGATTCTGTGATCAGGGGAGTACCGAGCTGTTGCATGTGCAGCTGGGAGGATGGCAAGAGATTGAGAGACCTGACCTCTCACTTTTGCAAGTGACTTGTTAGATCAGCTTAGCTGCCGGTGAAGTGGTAATTTGATTTGTTTCTTTTACAGAACAGAGGTCCTATATTGCCTCTTTTTCTCTTCTCCTTGGAGATGTCATTCAACCTGGGAAAATTTGGGTGGATTCAGTTTTTCATCACACCACATTAGAATCATATATTTGGAAGGATTATCAAGGATTTTCTACATTGTTTACCTATAGGCATTTGCCTGTAAACTTTCTTCCATATGTTTCTGTGGCCTCACACCAGTTGGGTTATTTGTTTTTCACTGCTATTCATATGTTGGAGGCTAAAGCCATTGCTGTAATCATGTTCATAAACCTCTATGATTTTTAAACATGCTTACTCTAATTCTGTGTTATCCTCAAAAAAACTTTGAATCCATTGTCTTGCTCTGTTGAATTAGTTTCAAAATTGTACCTGAAGCTAAATACACCTCCCATGTTGTGTGGAAACTGCTTTGAAATTAAACAGAAATTTGAGAAGCTTCTGTTGGCTGCCTCAGAGTGTCAAGCACACGAAATATTCCTCCCACCCCCCTGGAAAATTAAGAAATAATTAAAGAAATAATCTTTTTTTTTTTTCCCTTCTCCCTAACTTCCAGCTAGATTTGAACTGGAAGAGCAGAAAATCACACCGTGATGAAATTCTGATTTTTCCTTCAGTATTGTTTGAGAAATGAGGGAAGACTTCAGTGCGTTAATAAAGCAGCTTAGACACCCGTCTGCCACAGTGGTGGAGCTCAGAAGATCAAAAGAACATTCTCATCTGCTTGACACACACACACCCAGTGTTCATTCATTAGTGGCATACTTTTAGCGTAGGTTATAACTGTACACATTGTACAACAAAGCAGTGCCATGAAGTCCCCTGTCCCTAGGGAACAGAAGGAGCAGAAAAAATAGTCTAGTTGATTAAAGCATTCTCAGCAGCTGAGAACATCCCTAACACTGACACGTTTTACTGTGAACTTTGAAAGGGTGGGAAGAATAACTGTACACCACCATCTTCATTTGATGGTATTGTTCAGAATGAATCCCCCACTGGTAGAATAATCCCCGATAAAAGGCGTTCTAGCTTTCAGAAGTCATGCACTCAAAGCATACACAGTGGGGGCATGTTGTAGTATCAGTGCTCCATAAAATATGCGCAAATTGGTTTGGGGTTGCCCATCTGTTTTGGCAACAGAAAGTGAAGGTCTAGATATGTGTCTTAAACCAAATATGACCCATTTTAGGTTCTGAAGTAAAAGAGTTCATCCTTCCCTGACAGAGAAAAGAGAGAAAACCCATTGTGTTTTTCCTGATACTTATTCCATAGGGTCTCTAGTCTAAAGACCTAAACTTAACTGAAAAGCAAAAAGCCCATGGTGGGGTGGGGTTGGAACTAGACAACCTTTAAGGTCCCTTCCAATGCAAATCATTGTATGATTCTATGATTTGCTTATTGGTTTTGCAGTTTTAGAAACTAAATTTTCTCACCTCTAGTTTAGGAAAATCCCAGTTGTAATGAGGTTAACTGGGAGGATTCCAGATCACACTCATTCCTTGCATGGTAGCATTGACTTAGTGGCAGAGCACCAGAAATGAATCTGGCCCTTTCTCTCCATGAAAGTGAAAGTATGTTAGGCAGACGTTTCAGCATGCAGGGTAATGTGCCTTTGGATCTTACACAGCTAATCCTCTTTATACTTTGCTGACTGTAACCTGCTTAGTCTTACATGAAATGTATTCGTCGTCTTTTCCTGAGCCTGGTCCAAAGCCTGTTGAAGTCAGTGGAAAGAGTCCAGATATTTTTTCAGTAGTTTTGGAGCTGACTCTACATGAACAGCTGGTGTAGCACTGAGTCTTCTAGTTGAAAGACAAGGAAAATAAGCAGCACCAAACCACATTGGACTCAGTGCTGTATTAAATATATAAATGAAAGTAATGTGAAACTTGTAAAACCAGACTGGACAAAACACTCCGAAACATGCTGCAGGGAACAGTCTAGTGCTAGCAGGGGAATAAGTTAGCTATTTAATGATTTCTTTTCCATAGCTTTTACTTTTCCACATATTCTGTAATGTAACAGTACTTTTTTCTCCTTGGGCAAATAGCTGTCAGACAGCAGCACTGGAATGAGAACATACGTAGTGTTTGCTTTTATCTTACATTACAAAAGAAGTATGAATACCTCATGTTAGTCCAAGTATAAAATTACAGGTGTCAAATCATTTGGTGCTTTAAATGCTGTGCCAGAAAAGTAATCCAGTAAAAATAGCTGTGTCCTGTCAAAGCTGAGCAGTTAATATTGTTATTACAGTTTCTTGCATGGCTCCAGTGGTGTGAGATGGCACAAAACAAGTGTAAGAGACCAGCAAGAAACTTGCCTGGAATCACCCAGAGCATAAAAAGACAGGAGGATGGAAATGAGGTAAACCTAATGGCCCAAAGTGAGAATCTGCCTGGTCTGATTTACAGTTGGTTTGAGCTTTAAAAATGCTTCTAAACAAAAGCTGGTTAACATCTTAGGGGCTGATTCTTACCTAGAGATCCCAAAGAGTTAAATTAAAGAGTGATTTGTGCTTGGTTCTGGATGTGATTGACCCTCTGTCCTAAGGAGTATACCATTTAAAAAGCAGAAGAGTATGTTGCTGAAAAGGTTGAAGAATTTTATCATCTCCACATTACAGGTGGGAGTGCAAAACAGGGGTAAAGAAGTTTTGGCTGGATTAAACAATCGGGGTCTAAGTTGTCTGTGGCAGAGAACCCGTAAGTCCTGTCGAGTGCTTTTCAAACAAGGCCATCCATACCCAACTGTGGAATGGATGTGAAGTTGTGAATGATTGTATGTGGTGAAGTTTGCTGTGGACCTGAGGTAAAATAGGAGATACAAGAACAGGTCATAGCAGAGCACAACGTGAGGTTTTGGTATGTGAATTTCTCCTCAAAAGACCATGAAGAGCCACACACACTTTATGCAACTTCCGGAAATTAGGTTAATACTTTTGTTGTCCATTCCACAAAAGCTGGGACAGAAGAAATTTTATGTAGTAGATTATGTCTACCAGGGGGCAGAAGAATCACTGCGTTTAGTACTCTTTTTCAGGTCTTCAGAGCTACAGTGAAACCTGGACAGAGACAGCCTGATTTGCTAAATTGGGAGCATGCTGCTTCAGTCAGTATGGATGTTAGGAAGCTAATTAAAGGACATAGCAGCTGACAAGTGAATCTTTAATCCCTGTCGAATTCCTTGAGTTTATGACCAGTGTGAAGTAGTTAATACAGAAAAGAAGCTTGAATTCACGTGTTTCCAGATGAGATGTGTTTACTTTCATGGTAATGATCAGAACACATTTTACTTAAAATCTTCAGGATGAATTTTGGCTGCCTTGAAAATCACTCCCCAAATCCCAGCTCTGTTCCCCTACTTCTTGAAAACCATGGGAGTCATATTCGTTGTCCACACCGGTATTTTAAGTAAGTGGCATGAAGGGTGTGTCAGGCTGCATAATATGCTGCTGAACAGCAGACCAAATCCTGGTGCTTAGAGGCTGCAGTTGTGCTAAAAGGTCAGAAACACCAAGGACATGTAGTGCACCAAAACTTGCCCATCCTGAGATAGTCAGGAACAGTCACACGTGTTGATTTACAGAAACACTTAGTTTGGTTCTTCTTTTTTTTTCTTTGCAAACCACATGCTCTTGCTGAATGTAACTATCTCATGCTGCAATGATTAAGTCCATTTTAGGTTCGTTTCCATTAATCTGTGAAACGACTGTGCCAAAACCGAGAATCAGCTTCGAAGGATAAATTGTGGGATTTTTTTAATTTCTGAAAAAAAGAACTCTGCAGTAGGTTGTCAGTTAGTACATCAAAGGATGCATCTAGTGTACCTCGGTATGCTGTAACGGTATGCTGTAACGTGAGCTATTTGTTCAGTAGTTAGCTCTAGTTAACTAACATGACTATTCATTCTAAAATAAGCACTCAGGCAGTGTTTGCTCCCAGGCAAATACTTGTTCTGCTACAGTTCTTTCTCAGCTCAGCTGCCTCTGATCCCCTTTGCAAGTGCCGAAGTTGTTAGCCTTTGTAGTCATGAGAGTTAATTACCACTCATTTTGTTCACTTTTCTGCATGGCCAAAAGCTTTTATGTCTTTTACAAGATTCGGTAGTGGAAAGACTCGCCTGCATTGAGGGACTGTTTCTTATGCAATATGTGATTAATAGTTGCCAAGAAGTGGTCTGCCACATGTGTGCTGGCAGGTTGGCGGCTGTGCAGCTGCACTGCTAATTACATGGCTGGGCTGGTTAAGCACGGTGCATCTGATGGTGGAGATAAGCTCCAGGGCCCCGCAGGAGATCGAGGTTAGGTAAACTGGGCCACCTGGGATGTGGTGGCTAGATGTGGCATCTGGGGACAGATGGGATGGATTTGCTGGGGATGAAGTCTGGACATGTGGAGAGAACACCTAGGAGCCATAATATGAGGCAGTGAGTAAGAAGCAGAGGAAGAAGTTAATAGCAGACTAAAGCAATTCGTGTAGCAATCAGCTGTGTGTAGCATGACCCTTTGGTATTGGGCTGGACTCCCTTAGTTTTGGAAGTGTTTGTGTAGTAGGAGAGGAGCATATATTATTGTTTAGTTTTCATATCAGTCCAAGAAAACTAGGTTTATCTCCCAGCCCAAAAGCATTGTCCCCACAGAAGTGGATATTCAAACACAGTGTTCTTTAGAGGTTGTGGCCTGCAGTAGCAGGAAGCTCAGCAGAGCCCACTTACTTTTAGTATCTCTAAGCGCTGGTGTTTTTTCCTTGAATTATGTTTTTCCTTTTCAGCTAAATAAACTGTAGCAAAAAGCCTTTCATTGTGTGCTAAGATATTCTCAAGTGCTCTTGTTTCCAAGGGTGACTTTACTGGGGGCAGCGATGCAGTCTCAGAACAGAGCTCTTACGTGTCCCAGTTACGGAATTACTTCCCATGCTGCTGACAGCTTGATTTGTGAAAGAAAAAAGAATAGCAAAACAAAACTCAACCCACAGCCTGTGCAACAGAGAAAAACACAGACTTGCTGTGCTTTAGAGAAAGTGTCAAACACAAACATTTCAAAGGAGGAAAGCTTCTAGTCTTCATGTACATGATAAAAATCTTTTTAAAAGGATAAGTCACATAACTGTAACTATTTTTAAGCTTTAAAAGTTTCCTGTTTAATACCTGTGGGATAAGTCTGTGCAGCTAGCTGGAGGCCAGTTTTAACCTTGGACCATTGAAATCTGTTGACCTGTGGTATGGTACAGAGCTGGCCATTGTTGTTTTTTTCCTGCTTTGAAATACGGGATATCTGGGAAACCTCTAGCACCGCCCACCCCCAAAACAAAAACATCCACATGTCTGACTGTGTGCTAGACCTGCTTTACTTAGCTGCCAAGTATTGCAAAGTAGCCAGATATTGAAAATGCTGCTAATCGAGCAGATGTCAGACTTAGAAACTCATCATTATGCCTTTATACTGAATCTGGTAGATACTAAGAAGACTTTAAGTGCATGAGTAATTCCAGAGCTGTTTTGTTCTGGTTTGAGACTAAGCAGTAGTTATAGAAAAAGAAGACTGAACTGAAGTGTTCTGCAGTTGAGCAAGCAGTTTTATTTCTAAAGCAAAATCTCATGCACTACAGGGCTCATGATTCATAAATCTGGTGCTGAAGGAAGCTGTATCTTGATTTGCAGCTTATAAAAACAGGATTTTGCTAATAAATGCATTCTTCAGAGTTACAGACCAGCAGATTCTTCAATGCGGAGCTCATGGCTTTGTCTTGAACAGTAGCCTCCTATGATTACTGTGTACTGTGTTTTTATGATAGGTGAGACAGCTTCTTCCTGGCCACTTATTTATGTCACCATTAAATGGAGAAAAGGAATTGGGATGACCTAGTCTGGAGGGGGTAAAGCAAACAGCAAAGCACTGCCATTGGTGAAACAAACTTGCTTTAAACACATTCTCTAGTTAGTCTGAGTCATCCGTCATCAGTTCGTTCTCTTCTTCCTCCATCTTTCCCTGAGCTGTATTATAAAGCAGTGCTGTGACTAGAATCAGGGTGCACTATGTGGGAGTGGTCCTGAGAGCAGGCGGGGATGGGGACTGTGGGTAGGGACTGAGCCAAGGCACGGAGAGACAAGCAGAGCCCAGTTTGCAAGAGCTGCTTGAGTAAAGTGCTGCCTCTTAAGGAGAGCTCTGGAAGGATGTATCCAACCATGGATGAGCTGTGCATTAGTCCAGCAACTTCCTTGGTGCCTGTTCCCTGTACTGCCTGTTCTACTTCCCGTCTCTGGAGCTGCCCCTGTTGCTTCCTCCTGATGCAGGCTTTGGTCCCAGGCTGGGTATTCCTCTCCCTGTCATTGCCCCATCCTCAGATGTTCACAGTTGCTCACAGTGCACAATTTTTCCTAAAGTCAGCCAAATACACAGTTTTGAGGATGCACTTCTAGCATGTGGTGAGCTCAGAAATCTGCCTTCACCAATTTAATACCCTTTTAAGAACGTCAGAAATGTTTCTTCTCTTAGCATGTCTGTATACACATGTATGTTCATCTGTGTGTCTGTGTGTATATCCCGTTATTAACAGTGAGCATTAAGCGCAGGCATTAGGGATGAAACGGACTGTAAAATTTCCATGCTGTCTGTCCAAACAGCACACTGGCTTCAAAAAGAATGCTCAGATGTTTATGAAAGCTAGACTGAGTGATGATGATGATGGTGGTGATGATGATAGTGATGATGTTTCTAAGTAGGGGAAAACACTCATTTCTCAACTGGCAAACTTTTTTGAAACTCGGAAGTGTTTGCTATCTGATATGCCGCCTTTCAGATTTGTGATTCCAGTTTTCCGCTCTGTTAGAACCGCACGTAGATTGAGCAAAATGAAGTGATATGACGAAAGGTTTTGGTATCTTGTCCTAATTCAAGAGAGGGTTTCTCACCTCTCCATGGGAGAGAGCTGGTTGTCAGCCTGGGCTGAGGCTGCAGCAACCCCAGTTTTTGTGACAGTAGCTGTGTCATTGGTTTTGTTCTTCCATAGAACCATGGGATGAAAGCAGAACCAGGGGTGGCGTTAGGGTAGCAAATCTGTAGACTGAAGAATACAAATTCAGTTATAGTGTTGGTTATGCTATTGGCCAAGTTCAGCCAATTGCATTTATGTTGAGCAACACCCAGAGCCTGCTGGAGCCAGTGGGAGTTTTGCCATCAGTTTCCCTGAGGAGTAGGATTTTGCTTGTTGTTTAAATTAGCCATATCTTCATGGGAGCATATGAGAGCAAATGCAAAGGTCTTGAATTGAAGAAGCCAGTTAGCAGCTTTATGCATTTACTTTGTTACACAGGTAAAAGCTGAGACAGCAAAACCCATCTGCTAAGCTTTCAACACATCTCTATAAACCTATGTTAGGGTTAGAGTATTCTTTCCTATTTTATTTATGGCTTTGGCTGCCTGAATAAGTGCATCTGGAGCTCAGATGTCTGATGCTCTTATTGTAAATTAGTTAACTTGAAAAACTGCACGCACTGTCAGATCTGTGCTGTGGAAATGCTAGGCTCTTAGTTGAGGTGCTTTGTGTGTGCATGTGTTTTTTATGTGAAAAGGCTCTTGAACTTTATGCATAAACACTGTTCTCTGTCTTTTTTTTTTTTTTTCCCCTCCCTCTTTTGTTACAGACTGTGGACTAGCATTGAATATTCAGGGAAAGCTCCCCAGGGAGATTAGGGACATGGGCAGATTTTAAACAGAGCCCTAATGCATGGACATGAAAGGACGAACATTCTAGTGGGAATACTAGTGCAAATTCCCTGCTTTGGGGTCAAAATGCATTAAACAGCTGCTTGCATGCTAAAGATGCTTTTAAAATCAATACAGACCGGAAATTATAAAATTTGTAAATAGAGATGTGTCGGAACCCATGACATGCCTCTGTCTAATTTAGGGGATCTGACACCCCGAAATAGGGATGCCCCAGAGGGCACTGCCTTTGATCTTTGTCCTTGGAGAACTTTGCCAACTCTAAGAGATGAATTGCAAGCCACAAGAGTGTAATATAAGCATTAATAGTTAATTTGCACAGGGTGAAATATAGTATATAAAAGGTTAGATAATATGTACATGGGGGTAAAACATGTACAGGGGGGTTAAGATGGAGTCTAAAGGGTGCGGTCACCTTCTCCTTCTTCTTCTTCACTGTCCACCATATTCTTGGTGACAGGGGCACAAATTCTTTGGTAGAATAGAGATAAGACAGGAAATTGCATGTCTAGAACAGGTTAGAATTAATTGGTATAGAGTTATAAATAAAGACACGTACCGTCCTCTAGTTGGATTTGTAACGGGGTATATAAATCTCAGTACGCCCAGCCAGTGGGCAGAACCAGGGTACTTCGGCTGCTAGGTGGACCTGTGGGTTTTCAGGACACCACAGCTATAGATAACATTAGAATAAACAACCTCTGCATAGCAGCTTGCGGCCTCTGACTGTTTCTGGGCAAAAGCGCTGAACCTGTCTTATATGTGCAAAGGCCAGGATAACGGCCGGCACAGAGATGGTGCTCAGTGAGAGTAGAAGTACTTCAGTGACCCCTTTTGTTATAAGTCATACAACAGTATATAGCAGTCCTAGAGAGAAGTGCATCTATAAATCCCTTTATGCAGGGCTCAGAATCCCAGATCACACTGAAACTTACTTCAGGTGGGTTTTGTCCATATCCTTCCATGTCCTGGAGGGCTATGGGAACTAAGACTTAACAGTAGTAGGAATTAGATGCCTTGACATGAATAAACTGCTGTTATCATCAGTTACTCTGATTACACTGTTGTGGAAGGTAGCTTATTGTTACGTTTAATAAATCTACATTAAAAGAAATTGAATGAAGCCATTGGACAAACAGGCAGTAACAGTACCTATATTTGGGGCTGCTGTGCAGCAACTAAACTCAGGTAGAGTCCAGCTGTAAAAACTGGCAACTTGGGATGGGTCAGCATCTGAAACTGGGTTGCATAACAGCAACATGGCAATATCAAAGCTGCAGTGTGGCTTTAATTGCCACACAGGTATTTATCATATAGCTATATGCATATTTAAGAATAAATGCAATTAAAAGATATTGCATTCTGAAATAAATATATTGCCTTACTGTTGCTGCATATTTGCTTTATGGGTCCTTCAGCCTGATTCCACATCACTGCTGAGCCCTGTCCTCTGAAATGGAAACACGTGTCATTTGCAGTGTAGAAGTACAGCAGCATTTGTATAATACTTAGATCATTCAAGTTCCCATTGCAGACCACATTTTATTACGTTCATAAGGCCCATTGCCTCTATTGCCACTGTCTCATGTTATGGTAATCCCTAAAAAAGCTGCCATTAAATTGAGGCCCTTTGTTTTACATGCTGCATGCTTGCAGCTGCTGCAATCATTTGGCAGCTTCAAAGTCCATATTTCTTAGCTTCCCTCTTAGTTTGGGGGAAAAGAACAAGTCTTCAGTGTAGAGCCATGCAGCACTGCACTCTGCAGCCTGCAGCTTTTCATTGCTGCCTGCTTCCTGACTGTCCCCATAGCTCTTCCTTTTGGCTCCTCTTTGCTTTCTACCGGTTCAGACATTTTTTTCCAACCTCACAGCTTTTTTCTGGCCTGTCACTCCTAATTGTGCTCTTTAAACCATTCCTTGGCGACATCTTCTCTGCACTAAGAGTTGTTCCCAAGCTTACTCTGCAAGCCACTTTTGAGGTCTGTGTTGGGTGTATGTATCCCATTTGCCACTTGGAAGACCGTGGTCAAGTCCCACTCTGCAGCTATAAGAAATAGAAAGAACTGCAGCTGCTGTACATGGGAGATACAATTTTGGATTTTTTCAGAATGAGGTGGCCTCTCCAACCTTAGTCTTGCTCTCAGAAATGCCTGTGGTGTAACCACATGCAACAGTTTGTGTTTTGGATGTTAAAAGAGCACAGTTCTCTGTGAGAACAACAACTGCTGTTGGCATAAATGGCAAGATTTCATTATATCTGCACTCTTACGTGGCCACTAAAGCTAATCGGTCACCAAGGCGAGTCAGACCCCTTTCCACAGACTCAAATAAATACTCTGTGAGCCCCTGAGATGGCGCTTCCGGTATTAGCCAGGGTGCCCTTGCACACCCCTGCTTTTCATCCCTAAAATGCACAGATGTTTCTTAAACGAGTCTTGTGGCTACTTCTGCCAGGCTTGGCTGTTTCACGGAAATGCTTGAAGAAAATGAAATGCTGAAGGCAGGGAACATTTTGTGAGCTTGTGGTACGTACTTTTCCACAGAAGGTGGGACGCACTCTGCAGCCTTCTTGGATTCTGCTGCTGCCGCCACCCCGCTGGGGCTGCTCCCCCTTCAGTTATGTGCTTCATGATGATGGATTAAAAGGGAGGCGGGGAGGAACCCAAAAAAGCAGGACTACGGGGTGGAATGAAGCCACTTTCCTAGTGTTCTTCCATCCGAAGGGGAAGGTGAATAACGCGTGTGTCCAGAAGGTGGCACCGGCAGCCCGAGTCTGCCGGCAGCTCTTGCTTGTCCGGCCCAGCCCGGCGGGCACCGCCGCCCCACTCGGAAACACCCTCGCTAATCCGGGGTCTCAGCCTCCTTAAAGGCTCTCAACCTTTTAAGCTCGTAACTAAGCCGGTGCTCTCATTGCCTGGCTCCAGGCCTTTGAGCCCACGGGTGACAGGCTTGGGAGGTGACCAGTCGTCGGTGTGACTGGGATCTTGAGACTTTGAATAAGCAGCTAAATTCCGGCAGGAGCAGAAGCTCTAAGCTGCAGGATCTTTAGCTCCTCATTACAGAATTAGTTTTGCTGTTGAAGTGGAGAAAAGCCTGTCTGAAGACACCATGCAGAGTTGCTTTATTTAAAACGATGTCTTGAAACAGATGTATTATTACACATGCTGGCAAGCATTTCTCAGGTGTCACAACTCCAAATACTAGAAGAAGAGATGGTACTTTATTTTCTCTGTTTTGGGGAAATCTCTGTGAATGTGAAAGGTAGACCTGGAGCAGGGGTTTTGCACTGTGATCCGACACTTTCAGCCAAAGCATGAGGTGAGGAGGCGCCTTGGTGCTGGAGAGCTCTCAGCTCAGCATCCCTGGGCAGTGAAACTGTTTTGCTGCAAAGGAGAGTAGACAAAATTTTTGAGCATGCTTGAGGAGTCAGACGAGTTAGGCTTTTCTGCAAGAGTGATTCTGGCTATTATGTTTCCTTTCTTGAGATGGAAGATAGCTTTCTTAATTTAGGCAATGGTTTTCCAACCTCAGAAACCACAGGGTTCCATGTGAAATTTTGGAGATATCCTGCTCTCCATGTTGGCCAGTCTATTCCCACTTTCCCTTACCAGCATATTGCTCTTGGTTATAAAAGGAAAAAAAGCCCAACATATTTTCTTCCCTCTTTTCTTCACCATGTCTCACCTCAGCAGGAGCCCAAACCAGTCTCCTGTGCCTACCACTTGGAGCCAACTGCTGTGGTAGGAAGGAGAAGGCAGGCACCAGGCCAGCTACCCGTTGCAGTGCTTGTGCCAGCCCTCATCTTCCAGCCACTGCTCTCTGCTCCCTCTATGGCAGCCGTTCAGTTGTGAGAGACTTAGCAGGCAGGAGCAGATACTTGAGGGAAAGCAATGGTCTGCCTACTGATCGTGTTGGTCACTTTTGCAAAAACACCCAACAAAACAATGTCCAAAATATTCCCAGACTTCCAAAGCTCTCTTCTGTGCTGGTTCTTATGCACTATTAGTTTTCATCTAGTGGCATGAGATTGAAAAGCTGTCTGGAATAAACTCTTCATATCTGGGCACAGTGTGTTACTGTGTGCCTTTACTTTAACAGTGTCCTGAAAGGACCCTTGTTCTTTATAGGTATAAGCTGAGTAGCTAGAAGTACAGGTAATTAGGTCCATTTAAATTTTAAAAAGGTTTTACCACTAGGGAGGAAATGTGTAGGTTGAAAATAAGGAGCAGAGGAGAAATTATTTCAAGTTTCACAGTTGACTTTGTGCTGGAACAGATTGCTTTTTCCCAGGTGCTTATCTGCTGTTGATGGCTTTTGGCATTGTGTATGTGCAGGAAGGCAGAATATGCAGCTGGACAAAAGGACTGCATACAGAGAGAACATTTTTGACCTTGCAGCAGCTTCAGATGTTGCAGTTCCTTCTTATTTCTTCCCATGTCTGTTGTTTCTTGTATAGTTTCCGTGCTTGACATAGTTTAGGGGTTGGGCCTCTTGGTTGTTTTCTTCTCTTTTTTTAAAATTTTTTTTTCTTTCTTTCTTTTTTTTTTTTTTTTAATTCATGTTGTTGGTTTACACCACTTCTGATAGATTCTTTATCACCTGCTCCTTTCAAGGCAAACTGCAGGGCTGCTTCCCTTCTGTAGCAGCTGTGCTGGAGGACTGCTGATGAGGAACAAAATGGGAGCTACTGAGCAGTCATTTGAAGGCTGGCTATTAAAAAGAAAAAAGCTAGCTAATTAGAGCTTAGAGGAAGAGGCAACACTTTGTGCAAAAACACCAGAAGGTAGGCCCTCCAAATCCCATACACTCTCTGTAAATAGCTGTAATTAACCCCACAGTATTCAATTTATTAATTAAAATTTAATTAATATTTTCTGCCCTTGACAATCATTTTAGAGGTGGTCAGGAAAACATAGTGGCAGCTGGGTTTCCATAGAGCAGCAGTGACATTCAAAAGGGCAGAGCCACAGGAGACTCATCTCAGTCTCCTGGTCATACCTGTGATAAAAGAGCTGAAGCTGGCCACTGGATTTCTGGGACAGGAGGGGAGGAGGGGAGATAATGCAACCCCGGTGTTCTCCTGCACACTTCTGGACATCACCCTACACAAGTAGGACTCGCCTGGATTATCTGAAAGTGGGAGAGAGTAGTGGAAAATGTGTGTCATTGTTACTTACTCACCAATTTACACACCAGTTGAGGGCTGCTGTACAGCACTGTGTTTCACCTGGTTTTGATGTTCTGCTTGGTGCTCTGTCTGAGTAGAGTGAGACACCTCTCCTGAATTTCATGGACCCCATCAAAGTAGAACAGCTATTGCTTAAAAATGCTGTGGCTGGACTTGGCACACTGCTGTTCTTCTCCAGCAGTGGGTTTCCCGATCATTCGTACTACCCATGGTCAGTATGCCAGATGCCCATCAGTGTCAGAGCACTCTTCTGGAATAAATCCATTGGCATCCCCAATGGGAAATGTGAGTGTTGTCAGCTGTGTAGAGCACTCCAAGGTTTGCTTCAAACAGATAGGATGGATGTGGAAGATACCAAATGTGTTTCCTTCAGCAAGGGCAGTGCTTCATCATTATTCAAGGTTAGCCAATAGCATAATTTGTGCCCTCACCCATCCTTTTCCTAGAGCACACAACATTTTTTTTTCTGGCATTATATTTTTTTTGACACAGCACTGCTGTGATGGCCTGCAGCATACACCTGTTAGTACTCTTCATACTTTGAACTGAAAAAACCCACCAAGCCCATGAACAGAAAATACTGACTGTTAGCTACAGGATCATGCGAAGAGATGTGAGCTGAGCGCTGTGCAGCGTGGCTGCAGCCAGCCCACTCAGTAGGGACCAAACTCTTAACAGTGTGGTCATGAGCCATCCTGGAAAAACTGGCCTGTGAGCAAGGGTCTGCAGTACAGGCCTGGTGAGAATAGCCATGTGGCAAAGGATGTCTTTTATTCCCCATTTGACAGAAGGGTGCATACTGAATCAGCAAGAGAATGTACTCAGAGCATGTTGAAACCAGATCTCCCAGGTCACAGGGGAAAAGCTTTCAGTACAGAACTGTTAGGAGCAAGTGGGAGAGGAGGTGGGCCATGCAGACCATCATCACAAACACTTTCTCTCTGCTCCTCTGGATGAAACATAAGGGGTTAGGCAGATTTTTGGTGTACCTTGGTGGCAAGGCCCTTGGTTAAGGCCCTTGTGGTAGTTAAGTCACATGACATCTCTCAATCCCAGGGAGGCAGGCCCAAGCTGTTCAGTTCTATGAGGCCAGAAGTACTTCTGAGAACTCCCAGAAGCAGAACTGGAATTTTCCAGTGAACATGAGCATTAGAAAAGATGAGTATCACAATTTGTAGTCTCTTTGGCCTCCAGACTTCGGCGCATAAATGCAACTTTAGGACCATCACAGATCCTACTTGTATGGTCTGTCCTATGGTCATGCAGGAAACCAGCCTCAGACCCATCAGGCCCTGAGTCACATCTTCCATCCGATGTGTTTTCCCATGTGTGGCAGTGTGGGCTGGAATGAACAAGTTCTCTACCTTTGTGTGAAAAGAAGTGCCTCTGATGCCCTGCAAAGGTGCTCACACAGGGCTGTTTCCATTCTGCCAGCAGCGAGGCCAGAAGGGTGGAGATGAAGATGCCATTGCTACTGCAGTGGTTCTGCTGGCATCAGGCTGGGACATCTGGTGTGGCAATGTTGAGTCACAGCAGCGTTTAATCTTGTGTTGCCACACATGATGAAGCAGGCCCAATCCATTGTTATACTGTTTATGATTCCAGGTAAATTTCAGCAGAACTGAGGGAGATGGAGATAGATGCTGAGAATCACTGCAGTGTTCACCCTGAAATGAAGCTCCAAAAGAGCACAGTAATCGTCCGATGACTGTTACAACTATTGCCTGGCTTTGCATGCATCATTTAGTCTTTCTTTTCTTCCTTTCTTTCTTTCTTCCCATCTTCCTATTTCTCTTTCTCTCTAGTAAATAATTTTAACTGAATTTTGAGAAAAGTACTTCCTGTACCTCTCAAAAATTCATCCATTTCTCTGAGTTTTACAAAGAGAGTAGGGGGAAAGAACAAACCCCAGCAACTCACTGCTAAGTTTTGAATTTGACATGCAGAACAACAAATTAATCCAAAATGAGCTTTGCTTTACTGTTAGTCATTTGTACCAACCTGCAATTAAAAGGTTCAGCATTTGTTCTCATCGCTTTCTGAAATTACATTTTCCACTTCCTAGGCCCTGGCCTCAGGCAGTGGATTTTTGGAGCAATCATGCCTTGGTAATTAATGTTTAAAGATGAATGTTGCAACTTCTAAAACAGTGTTGCTGAGTAAACATATGGCAAAAAGAATACAAAAACTACAAGGCTTTTACTGGAAGCTGCAGAGTTTGGAGACATTATCCTTAGAGCTCCCAGCTACAGTGCATTTGATTACCTCTTCCTCCATTCTTTCAGATGGGGGAGACAGCCATACTTAAAAAAAAGCAGAGGAAAATAAGTATCATATCTAATCTGTCATTTTTTTGTGCTACTGACTCATCACCACAGAAGGCTTGCTGGGAATGATTAACTCATACAGAGAGGGAGAGAGGAGATAAATCTTTGACACGGTCTGTAGCTATAACATCACCATTTTGGATTTTTGCAGAACAGTGGGAGGACAAGAAATAAAATATGAAGGGAGGAAGGGGTAAAAATGTAAGGAGAGAGGGCAAATTGTAGTCATAAGTTCCCTTCCTATGTCACGTGCCTTCGTTTGTCATGAGTCTGCCTTTTCTCTGTAGAAGCCACAGCTTCCAGTCTGTTACTAACCCAGCTGGATTTACCTGTGACAGCAGCCCATCTTACACAGGGCTTCTGTTTGTGACAGAAGTGCTTCTCAGTAGCATTAGCTGAATCTCTCATTGCAGCATTTTTTGGTGCTTTAAAAATTAGGTTTCTGTATCACCCCTTTCTAACAGAAATCCTTAGCAATTGAAAAGGAAGTTGGGAAAATCAGCAAATTCAGCATTTCAGGAAGGGGAAAGGGTAGTCTGGATTGAGATTGCCTCCCTACTCTAGGCATCTGACTTGGGTATTGCAATCCTGATTCAGACCTTTTGGAAGACACACCTCATGTCTAGTGTTTCCCAATAGGTTGGCATGATGCAGCTGCCTCTTCACCTGAGACTCCTAAGACAGAAAAAGTGAGAAAGCACTTGCAGTCTCATGAGTGATTTCTGTAAAAAGGGGCAGGGGGTCCCACCATACCATGGGAGGGGTGCTGTTTTTCATACACAAAAGTCTTTTCTCGTCTAGCAAAGGCAGTGACAAAATCCTAAACAGATCAGCTGGAACAAGAACAGAGTACTGCTTTGGCCTAGTTTACCTTACTTTTTTTTCCTTCTTCTTTTCTTTCTTCTAGAAAAGAGAATAACATTCCCAATCCAAGATGCAACTGGGAGGTTGGCTAATCAAGTTTGAAGCAGGTGCTTTGGGCTTTGTTGCTCTTTGACATTTTTTTTGCTCAGAAGAAACCAAAACCCAAAGAGCTCTTGGAAGAACTCCATGTGTCTGATTCTGCATTTAAGTGGAAAAATGGAACCTCCCAAATAATCTTGCCTTTCTGGAAGTGAAGTTCAGGCTCTAAGAAAGATTAGTAAGAGACTCATTCAGCACTAGTCATACTCATTTGGGTAACAGGCAAGTTTCTGCCTGTGCTCACTTCTAGTATTCATTATAAGTGTGTATTAGTGACTTCCTAAGCAGTAATTCCAGCAGAACAATAAATGAAGTATTGTCTTCTGCTTTAATAATTTTCCTGTTCTTTTAGCATTGTTTATATACCATCATCAGCATGCTGATACATTAACTGGCTACCAATGCTTGGCTATTTTATTATCCATTGCTTTAGTTATCTGTCCAGACTCCTGATCCTAAAAGGATTAAGCTAATTTTTAGATGATTTTGCTGTTGAAGCACAGTGGTTTTGAATTGTGTTGTTTGTTTGTTTTTATGACCTCTTTAAAGGTTTTCCGGTAAAGATGAGGGCCTATTTGTACTAAATTTATGCCTGCTTGCTCAAAATAGCTTGTTCTTTTTGAATGTTGATTTTTCAGAGATCTCTTAAAAAACACAAGTCCAGAAAGCACTTCTGCAGGATGCAGGGTGCTTCAGTTACGCTTCATATTAAAAATGACACAGATCATTCAGATCCTTCAGCATTTTGATAAAATGAAGCAAATGGAATGGAAAATGCTTTGGTATTAAAAGCAGTGTGTTTTTCAAGAAATGTTTAATCCTAAACAGGTCATTCAAATGGAGTGTAATAAAGACTATTGCAGCTAATGAAACGATTTTGTTCAACTCAGTGGGTTCTCAAACAGGCAGAGATAATATGCTTGCCCTTGCTGACAGTGTTCACTTAGCTGTGTTTCCTTTCCTAGACTGGAAATTAGATTTCCTTCTCCATTGTTTACGTAGAAAAACTCAAACTATTCAAGAAGATCATGTGGGAGCCACTGTTTTTAGAAGAAAGAGCTGCATTTGAATAAAAGATAGCACTCAACTTCATGTTCAGCCACTTAGCCATAGCCAAAATAAGCATCCTTGCCATGTTTTTGAGCTGAAGCCCTACAATGGGCTGTACGTGTCCACTGCACACACCCCGTGCTGCAAGGAAGGAGTGTACAAGAGCCTGCATCGATGAACAGCAAGCAGCCAGCTCACATGCCAGCTCACACGTGTGTGGGCGTGTATTCCCATTAGTGAGCATGTGCATTAAGCCACCCAAGTTTATACACCTAAGGTTGGAAATGTCTATCTTTTCTTTTTTCCTATTCTTCATTCCCAGTTTATTCCAAGTCCTGTCCCCAGACTTAACATTCTTTGTTCTTACCTTGCCTACTTTGAAGGCTTTGGACCTGAATTGAGCAGGTTCCTAACACCTTCAGCTGTCTCTGGACCATACTTCAATTGGTACCTCTGTATGTAGAAGGCATTTTAAAATATCTGTGAATGTTGATTTCCAAGGCTGTTTCATAATGACCAAGACTCAACAAGAAGTAAGTAGAGGCACAAGAGCAAATTGGTCAGAGGCACAGTCACCCAAATATCAGGGATGAGGATAAAATTTAGGGATCTGGCTTTTTATTGCACCACAACATAATTTGGTGTCCTTATTTTGTTTTGTCTCTTGCTCTTTCTTCTCCATACTTCTTCACTTTTAGAATTAAAGTGGCCAAGGTAATTTATGCTCCAAATTTATTTTCTTGTTCTGAAACTGGCGGTGAATGCTGGAGGTTTTTCTTAAGGAAAACCCTTCTCTAAATCTTTCTCTAAAGGTGCCATATACAGAGAGTTTCTCTCCAGGAGTATGGGGTAGGGAGGAAAAAACTCTATTAGTGAGCCTTTTGCTATGTAACCTTTCCTTAAAATGCCAGCAACTGAGCTTCCACAGAGAGAACAACAAATATTGAAAGAGGAATGTGAAGGACATTATGAAACAAGAAAGTAAGAAAAGGGATCTCCTTAGACAAGTTTCTCAGGAAAGGTGATGTAATATGTACAGTAGAAAATCCTAGCAGTTGACATAACTAAGTTTCTTTCTAAATAGCTGTGGATGCCAGCAAGCTGGGAGAAATGAAGTGTACAGCTGGGAATACAGCTGAGCAGACTGTTTTGTCCAAAAGAAATATAGTAGGTGTAAAACTTCTTTTCAGAAGATGTCATTGAAGTTTAATTGAAAAGTGTCCTTTTAATTAAGGTTGAGTGACCACTGAATGAAACTCATTTTTGTTGAGGCTGTTCTTGGTGATACTGTAAGATTAACTCCTGAAGGCTGGCAGTACTCAAGAGGCTGCTCTTGGGATGCCATGGTACACAGTTCTGTAGCAAGTGTTCAGTCCCATTCATGGACTTTTGCTGATGTTTATCAAGCTTTTTAACAGCTGTCTTGAGAATTGCCCAACATTTTATTGACTGATTTGTTCATATTTCAGCCTGGTTTCCTACATAAATGACTGTTCTCAACATGTGTGTTCTCCGCGTGCCTACATCTGTATATATAAAATTTGAGAACCTCCCTCTCTGTTATAACAGACCTGACAAAGACACACAGGGTCTTTGAGATAATGAAAATATTAGAATTTTGTGGCAGCACATGGCTGAATACTGGAGAACATCTGGATCTTCTCTTCAGTGGAAAGGCTGCAGGGAACTATGCTCCCTGTCATCCTTGGAGATTCCAAAAGGGCCAGACCTGGAGTGTATCAGGTGTTCTTACTCCACTTCTCACACAGCTTACAAATTTAAAGGTCTTGGTTGCAGACTGAAATGTTTCATCGTAAAAATCACTGGTTCCTCTACTTTGTTCCTCCTGATAATTATAGAGCAAAATAATTCATGTGCAGAGACTGATATATGTAATGTGCCATTAGAAGTGCCATTTTCAGGTAGGTTAGTTCATAAAAGTTGGATAAACTGCCGAACAAGAAGTCCCAGCTCATGGACTGTTGTGGATTTATTCATCATTACAAACAGAGGAAGAACTGTATAGGAGGAATGTCTGTTATGAAAATTTTATTTAGTTATAGGGCTGACATACACGGTCTGTTACCTCCTTTTTACAAATACTGTTAGCACCATTCAGGCAGCCAGCAGACATGGTTTCATGCAAAAGAGTGTGTGGTTATTTTCATAAGGTTTTTATGAATAAGGCTGGAGAAGGCTGCAGGAGATCCTTAAGGTTTTTGATGGCACTGCTGTCATATCAAAATACCATGTACCAACTTCTCTCTTTACTATAAATTGGTTATAAGGAAAACTAAGGCAGTAGGACTGACAGTGCTAGATGTCTTTGAATGGGAGGTTGAGTGACCACGTTGAGTCCTTAGGAATGTTTGAATATTCTTCCCCTGTCTCTGATACATAGCAACTCCTACATTTTCTCTTTTGTTTTAGGTGGAGTCTGGATAAGAGCTGTCAGGAGGGATTTTTAGCCAGTTTGAGGCTGAGTGATAGCAATCTTGAACCACAGTTTTAGAGGAGTGGCACCAAAAAGCCTGTTGTTAAGGCTGAGTGCTTTGCAGGACAAGAAACACTCCCTGCTTCCTCAGCTGCCTGAAAATCAAGCCATAGATACTGACCTTCCATCCACATAAGGTAAGCCAAGCCTCCATCAAGCATGACTGAGTTTAAAATATAGTTTTCAGCCTATCATACAACTGTTTGAAGCCAGGGGAAAAATCACTAGAGCACAATGCTGTGTAGAGGACACTAATGTTGCCAGATCTCTCCTTGTTGTGCTAAAACTACAGTAAATTACGTCTTGTTAGTACACCCTAGTTCTGTGCTGAAGTTGAGCTACATTTCAAGAGCTTCCTAAGTTATAGCAGTGCTGAGGCTGGAAAACTGCAGTAGATCCACTGGAAAAGCCCTGCCCACTGCAAAACACAGACATGCTTCTTGGCCATGACAAAGGTTCAAGATTTCTTTGTGCAGCTTCAATTTACTTCCTAAAATGCAAAGTGCAGCAGACGTCTAAGCTGACTTGTTACTTAAGAAAATAAGTGGCAGTCTACCTTTTTTTTACTGGGGTAAAAACCCAAGGATCACACTCCTTACCCATCAAAGTAACAACTTTCTATTCCTAAAGACAGTCTCCAGAAAGGTTACTTAAAGAGACCTTTCAAAAGTAACCTTTCAAAAAAAAAAAAAACAACCCAAACCCGTCCCTTTATCTGGGATACAGTATCCCTAAAGTATCTCTTAAGGTTACTGTATCCCTAAAGATAAACCATTCAAAGGCCTCACTTTGGGTTTTCCTTGTCATTTGCTGGGCTCCATTTAACAGAAAGTTTCCCCCAGCTAAGGCTTGATGGCAACAGCGGTTGGGTAGGAGGAGCAGAGCAGCTGGCTGCTCTCGTTTGGCATAGAGGTGAAATCCAGGCTCCAGTTAGCCTTTAGGCCAACATTTGATAAAAGTCTCATGTCACACTCGCATATGAAGCCCTTTTCCATTCCCACATAACCCACATGCATACTCTTGTTTCCCTACAGACATCCATTTGTGGCTTGAAAAGCTCATGTCAGATATGAAGCTATTTAAATCTTTCATGATTTCTTATGTTTATTTTTTTGACATTTGAGCGCAGTTGCTATTAAGTGTGAGAATGGTTGCTGCTCCTGTTTGAATTTCTTCACCTCTCCACTCTTCAACCAGATGACATTTAAAACTTTTAAATTCTATAGCAGGGAGCACATTAAACATCAGGTCTGAGAGAAATGGGAAACAACATTATGGGACTGCAGCTTTGGGTGCTGCAAACAGCCCAAATCTCCATATTAAAAATTAAACACCTTTTGGTTTAAAGTGTGAACAGTCCGTCAAAAAGCTACATGAGATCCATTTTCTGCGTGATGGAATGTATGCCTGCCTAGTTTGCTTCCTATGAGGTTATTAACACTTGCTGCATCTATAACTGCTGGTTATTGAAGGAAGGACTTAACTCCCTACCAGAACCCTGGGACTAATCAAAACATTGCCATTAACGTTTAATGAGAAAGGTGTTGCTTTCACCAATAAACTGGCTTAGACTCTTAGTCCCCTAAAGCACAAATGGCATGTACCGCATCATAGTTAACAAGCAGATTTTGGAAAAAACCACAGTCAGGGGAGTGCAGCTTCTTGCATAAGCTCAAAATAACTGGCTGATTTCTTCTTACTTTCCCCACCAGTACTGGATATTATGTATGCTAACTAGTATTCATCTCTCAGCAAAGTATCCAGACCTTGTAGGGCCAGTTCTTTCTTCCAGTAAGACTTCTGCATCATAAAACACCCCAGACAAAACATGCCCGGGGGAAAATCCCATGCTTATAGGAGCTTCCAAGCCTTTTCAACCATTTGCTTCCCTAGCTGCTTGTATTGGGTGGAGGAGAATGGCCTGTTAGAAAGGAATGGCCAATACAAATGGAAAAGAGCAAATAAGACACTTGAAGGTGTGTCTAATGGATCCAAATATCCAGGACAGCAAAGAAGTATTGCTCCTCATCTGTGCCAGCCTCGGGCAGAGGAACCAAACGGGTAAATTTTATCTCTGTCAGCCAATTCTGCCATTTTGGAGCTGGGACTGGGTTTACACTGAAGAGGCATCACAAGAGGAGAGTAACATTTTGAATACTGTGGGTCCTCATCGCTAAATTTATAAAGATTAAAAAAAGCTCCCACAGTTTCACAATGCCTTTACCAAGAGAACAGTAAGAGCAGTGAATAGTGCATTTTATTGCAAATGCTTCATTTAACAAAGATTAAATATGCATCTGAGCACTGTCACTTTGAGATACATTCCTAATCTGACTTTGCCTCTGCTTATTGTGGTATAAATCAATAATTGTTTTACCAAAGTCAGCAAAGTCATTATCTGGTTTTAAACTCAAAAGAGAGAAAATCTTGCTTTTTACTTCTACAGCAAATCCCATTCAATTCAGTATGAATACAGCAGTATGTTTAAGTGCAATGCAAGAACAGAGACAATTGGAAAATCCATGGCCTAAATTCAGTACAGGGTTCTGGAGTGGAATTTCCATCTGAGCACTCTTGAACACTGCAATATCAAACCTCCTTTTCCTGCAGTGTAATCTAGTTTATTTTCCCCAGAAAATATATTTTCCTTTTTGTAAACAGAGGCCCCATGAAGCACGTGGTTATCTTCTGAGCAAAAATCTCAAAGACCATAGCTTGTACATATTAAAAAACCAACAACCCACAAACTTCTGTTTTGAAGCTAAATGCAGGTTTTTAGTCTATCAGCATTTTTATGCCATGCCAGTTTTTTGCATAGTGGAAAATACACACCCTTAGGAGAATAACAACTATGATAAGTTGTTAAAAACCAAATTATCTAGGAAGGTAATTTTTCCCATTATGAAAGTGGCTTGTCAGATATTAGTGAAATGAATTAGTCACTTAGCACACCTTTCACAACCTCTAAAAATTAGATTATGGCCTATACATTCCCATGAGTAACAGGAGCAGCTCTCCTCTTTGTGTATACAGCAGTATCACTCCACAGTTTCTGATTATGTTTTATTCACATGGAAGCATAAATCAGTCATAAATCAGTCCAAAGCCTAAAACTAACCAAACCAGTTCATATTTCTCACATGAGCTATTCTATTTTCATGCCTTTCCAGATTAAACATTTCTTGTGATATAAAAAGATTCCAGGTACACAGTATTCAATGGAAAAAGGTGACAGCATGACATTTAGAAGATGTATGCATGAAGAAGAAAGGAAAGCAGGGAAACAACAGGGAAAGAAAGGAACATTTGCTTTTGACCATCTCAGTAGAAGAAAGTGAATTAAGCAATACCTACCCAATTCATCCTTTGATTTATCCCTCTGCTTACTGGAACTATTCAGAGTAGAGGGGGTGCAAGCAGGATCTCATCAGTGTATGTAAATATGTGAAGGGAGAGTGTGAAGAAGACAGAGCCAGGCTCTGTCCAGCAGTGCCCAGGGATGGGACCAGAGGTGATGGGTACAAGCTGAAACAAAGGAGATGCAGTCTGAACATCAGGAAACATTTTTTCACTGTGAGATTGACAAAGAGCTGGCACAGGTTGCCCAGAGACGTTGTGGAGTCTCCATCCTTGGAGATACTCAAAAGCTGTGTGGGTATCATCCTGGACAATCACCTGTAGGCAACCATTTTTGAGCGGGGATACTGGACAAAGTGACCTCCAGAGACCTGTTCTGACTTCAGCCCTTCTGTGATACTGTGATGCTGCTTTGGTCTCTGGTCCGTGAGAAAGGAAGGCAGCTCATTTTCTCGGTCGGCTCCCCTCAATCAGGAGCAGCAAATTTCAGAAATGCAAAGGGTGCTCCAGCAGCCAGGAGCTCTGGAAGAGACCCCAATAAGCACATAAAGTTTGCAGTGGGAAGGAGTGGAATGCTTGTAGGGTTGGTATAGGCAACTTTACATCTGGAAAATTAATAGAAACAAAGCAGGAGAGCAAGAATTATGTATTACTTCTACTTCAATCACTCCGAGAAATATTCCCATCCTTTTTGTTTCAGAGGGGGAACTGGGATGTAACTAATAAATATACATCAAATGTCAGCTGATGATGACTGCAGCTTTGTGCCAGTGGCTTTGGGAGCACAGGAGGAATGCTGAGAACTACTGTGAAAGGACTTGCCCTGTACAAAAGCAAAGCAGAGAAATCTGGATGCCTGAATTCTATGATGTTTAATTTCAATGCAGACAACTGAGACCTTGGTACTTTCTGGGACTATAATCATGTTTTTCAGACTGATTTACCATATCATTCTCCTTCACAGGATGAAGCTAAGCACATCAAGGGGTGCTTAGGTCCTGGAGCTTTATAGTGCCAGTTGCTGGTGCTGCAACACTTAGCTCTGGCCCTAGACAAGAATCCCAAACTTTGAGGTTGTACTGTGTTCACACTAGAAGAAACATAGTAAAAAGGGTCACACACCTTCTCCATCTCCTGTGACTAGCTTGTCTTCTTGAATGCCAGCTCTCCTACATCTTAAAAAGTATCTGAACTGGACTTAATGCAGTGCAGGGCAGCTGAAGAAGTTAAAAGGCAAGTTCAGTGCCAGGTTTAACACTGGATCCTTTTCTTGGGTCATATCCTTCCTGGTACAGCTTCCCGTGAGCATGGCAAGACAAGGTAGCTATTTCTTTTTCATCCTTAAGTGAATATTGCAAAAGGACAGCACTGAGGAGGCCAAAACTTTCAAAAACATAAACTTTGTAATGCTGAGTTCAAGCAAAAATGCAGCACTTTCAAATCATGCCTGGCACATTAAGGTAACCCTGACAAGCAAGGTACAGAAGTGCAAATGCAGCTTTAATGTAGAAGTAGCAAGTTTCTGTCTGAAAATACAACATCTTGCCAAGTTACGAAGAAGGCATTTTTTCATACTCTGCGATAGACAATCCTGTTATCAAATGTGGTGGTGCTGTTGGAAGTGGAGAAGGAGCTCTTTTCACATCTTTTTCTAGCTTATTTCTGCCTCCAATAAATAGAAGTGCCTGCTGAAAAGCTCTGTGCTAAAGTGCCTGGGTTTCTCTAAAGGGGACCTCAGAGGAGCACTGCTGGGGTTAACATTCTGTTTTTCCCAGGCATATACAAGTGTATTGCAGAAGGCACTATGCAAATAGTGTTCACAGAGTTTATAATTTCCTGTTGGAACAGCAAAGAAAAGAAGGTCATTGATTTAAACCAGAGAATACAAATTATTTCCTGCCCACAAAGCTGCCAAATGCTTGGAGTTATTGATTTTTTTTCCTCCCTGCTGCTAACCAAACACTTCTGGTCCTGTCATGGGCATCATCAGCTTATTGACTAAGTAAACATAACCCGTTAAGCTGAACATTTTAAAAATAATAGAAAATTATAGTGGCTTTAGCAAAAAAAATATTTAAAGCAGAGGAGAGGAAAAACAGTTCCTGAAGTTAATTATCTTTTATGTAGATTCAAGTTTCTGCAATATAGATTTGCATCCAAATGAGACAGCAAGTAATAATTACAAGAAGACTCAGGGAAAAAAAACCCAAAAGCCCTTTCCTTAAAAAAGCCAAAAAGAGGAGGGTGCAGGGAAGCTGGTACTTCAGATTTTAAGACCTCAAGTAAAAGAAAAAATTACTGCAAAATTGAGATTGAAAGGATAAAACCATGTGGCAGCAGCATGGTGAAGGCATGTTTTTATTTATTTATTTACTTACTAGCAGCAGGAGGTCTGTGCTATTGTCTGCATTTTTTTTTTTTTAAAGTTAGAGCTGAGCACAGCTGATGCCTGGCCTTGGAACCTGTCAGTTTGAAGATAACACATACAGTATTAATAAATGTGGAACAATACTTGCTGTCAAGTTGGTTACAAGGCAGTAGTTCACTGAAGGGGGCCTGACAATGTCAAAAAGCATTAGACCAGAGCCAGCAAATGCTTTATACTCTACAGCTGAACCCAAAAGATGAATTGATGCCCTGGATCTGACTTTAAGGCATCTGTCTGCTCTGGAGAGCATGTGTTTGTCTGAAGAAGCAGGGAAACAAGTTGCTTTTCCCTCCTCCTCCAGCCATCTGCCTACACAAGGGAGGCAAGGACCAAGACACAAGGGAACAAATCCTAGTATGCTGTAAATGGACAGGGATACCTTACATACAAAATAGTATTTAAAAGTAGGAGTACACACTCAGGAGAGGTGTTTACAGGCAGCTCTGAACAGCAGGGAGACAGCTACCAGGCTGAGACACTGCAAAGAGGGCTGGCTTTCCCCTGGGACTGGCTGTTGCAGGTGGCTTCCCTGGCCATGAGCCTCGCAGTCCTTTGGTGTGAGAGTCAGCAGCGAGAGAAGAGCCAGTGGGAAGAGACACCAGGAGGGAAGTAAACAAGCAGATTACAAAGTGATGAAAAATGAGGGTATCAGTCTTCTACAGTGGCTTAGAAGAAGGTGTGACTGTTTCCTCCACCCCCTCACCTTCATGCCTGTCGACTGAAGAATACCATTAAGGCAGGTAGTCACAGATTATTAGTGACCTGTTAACAGCTTCTTTAATTTTCTAATAAGTGCCGACTGCAGCTGCTATAATTATTCTGCTGGTCCTACAACGTGCCCTGTGCCAGACTGCAAAATACTTTATTTTTTTTGTCTGGAATACACTGTCGTGCTCTTAGCATGTGCATGCTGCACATGGGCAATTGCATGTAAAATTACGTCTTAGGCTGTCAGAGCACTTTGCAGCCATTAAATACTGATATCTTCCAGCCAAGTAGGAACCAGGAAGTGTTAAGTCACTTATTTTTGCATGTGTGAATTAAGACACCCGAAGTTTATAGTTTTAGCCACAGTGATACAGTGAGTCAGTCCCTGAGCTGCTTGTGAAACCTGGAAGCACTGTCTTCTGCTTTGTTTGTGCTGGTATCATCTGAACTGCAGAAGTCAAGGATAGGTTGGATGTAACACTAAGCAGGGGCTTTTTCTTTGTAAGCAGAGGTCCCTAGGAGTAACATTGTATGAAATTGATGGTATCCATCATGCTTCCTAATTCCTACCACCACCGAGCTGAGTAGCATGTGATGGGTAAACAAAACATAAACAAACAGAAATGGATCACAGCCCACCTATGTGTCTCACATATGCCACATTTGTCAAATTTCATTGTGTTGAGCCCTTGGTAATCTAGCATTTAATCAACAAACCCCACAAACAAGTATTTGAAGATTACTGTTTTCTGAGGAAATAGCGTATGTTGTTAGCAGCCCTGTCTGAAAGCTGCTAGTATGGATGTGTCTTGAAAATGCCGTAAAGCAGAAGACAGTGATCCTGTAAAGGTATCACCTGTTGAGCACACACAAAGCACACAAGATTATGAAAAATCTCACCCATCAACAGTACTTAAAGGTGTGGTCTGTGCTTTTGTCCACCTCCTTGCTGGACAAAGCCCTGTGCTGTAGCTCCATGGGGAAAGCTTGTCCCCCTGTCTCTAAAGGTAGGTTCACTGTAGGAAACAGCCCTGGAGTTGTGCTGAATCTGTTTAGTCTGGCATGTTTTAGCCTAAGAGAGGGAATGGGCAGGGAACAGTGAACAGCCCAGGTCTCTGGGAATCAACTGCCTGACCTGGCACTGGCTTCCTGTGAAGTTTTTCTGTGTTTTTGTGCCACAGCTCTGCAAAATGAAAAAAAAAATCCCTGCCTTCCCTAACAGGAGCTATTGAAGGACCAAAGATTTAGTGAAATCACATTCAAATTATTAAACAGAGAGAGATTTATTCCTTAAAATCTTTCCCACACATATTCTGAGGAGGGAAATAGTCATTGCAGTCAGCTGTTCTCTGAAATTCCTCTTGTCCTGACTCATTTTTGGAAGGCAATCTGATTCATGTCCAACTATCTTGTGAGCATCCAGTATATCTTTTCCTTTTTCCAAGGGTGGATGAATAAATCGGTAGCTAGTCCCCAGATGAAGTCAAAGGTCTGACTCCAGATGCTGCACGTGCAGTGTGGCAGGTTCCATAATTTCATTTGCCCTTTTGCACTCTCCATCTTACACAGCTCTGTGCACAAGTTAACAAGCTGGATCTGTCTGAACAGAAACCCTCAAGTACTATGGGAGCTTCTTTTCTTTCTTTTATTTTTAATGGTTCCCATCATAATTATTTTTTCCCTTTTTTGTCTTTCTGATAATAGAATGTTTCTAGGTCAGAATCCCTGTTGGTCTTTTGCTGTTCTTGGTCCCAAATGCTTATTAAAAAGTCACGAGTCTTTGAGGTTAGCTTTTCCCCAGATCCTAATTTGTGTTAACAGATTTAGCTGATACTGAATCAGTTCTGCTCATGTGGGCAAGGACCAACTTCTGGAACTGATCCAGGTGTCCAAGATGTTAGAAAGTAATTAGTTTTCTTTAAAGCCTTGGGCTGTAAGTGTTGATCTGATATATTTTCAAAGGGACTTGACTTTCAGAAGGGTTGAGGCCTTCTTTTCTGAAGGAGGGGCCTTTCTGGGAGGGTATAGAGATGGGCACTTGAAATAAACTTACCCCATCTGAGGATCTGGGGGAATTAATGCTGCTCGCCAGGCTTGTTTCCAGCCTGTCTCGCAGGTAAATGAGGTCCGATGCCCGCGTGAACTAGCGACTGAAGGATATAAGGTAACTGAGGTTTGCGTGCCTCAGTTTCCCAGTTCAGCCCAAAGCCATCCCAACAGCAAGTAGTTCTTGCTGTTTATCAAGCCAGCAGCGAAGGCAAAGAGGAAAGAGTTGGAAACTCTGTTAGCTGCAGTCCAAGTTTATTTTCTCCTGCCTCGGGGGACAGAGAGGCAGTTACTTGAAGGGAAGCCGAACAGAGAGACCCCAGTTTGCTCTCTGGCAGTCAGTTTTAAGGTATTACATCATGAGGTAGAGATAACAGAATTAACCAATCATGAAAGGAAGATACATGATAATAAACCAATAAAGACG
This sequence comes from Dicrurus megarhynchus, assembly GCA_013399195.1. NCBI lineage: Eukaryota > Metazoa > Chordata > Aves > Passeriformes > Dicruridae > Dicrurus > Dicrurus megarhynchus. Next base: position 1,885,913 of record VXAD01004197.1, on the reverse strand, counting down.
TCTCAGGGGAGGAACAAAATCAAACAAACAAATAACAAAACAGCTGGAGGGAATCTCAAACCACGCTGGCCTGTTACAGGACTTGAAGCTTCTGTGATAAGAAAGCAGACGTGGTGTGAGTGACATGCAAGGGATGTTGCTATGCTGCAGACTCTGCCTTTTGTCTGCCTTCGGGGGCAGGGTCCTGCGATGGGAAATCAACCCATCTATCCAATGCAGGCTGCACGATAGCAACAAATTAGGGTAGCATTTTTTTTAGTTTTGGTTTTCAGTAGGAAGTAAGAATAAGAGCAGGGTGTTTGTAAAGTGCCAAAAGTATGTGCTGCTGTAATACTATACAATAAAAAGCATTAGATCAGCAAGGTGTTTGGGCATAGGACTGCAAACCTTCCCAGCTCCACTGATATTTTTAAAAGCTTTGTAAATCAGGCTCTGTGCTGATCACAGCAGAGCAGACCACATCTTTTACCCCCTCATTTCCGGAGGCAGACAAGGGAGCAAGCGTCATATGATTTACACTATGTTCCTGCTTTAAACATTTTTCCCTGTGACTGCCCCCCACCGGCATTCTGTTGCTTTAGGTCACTGTCTACTGCATGCCTGTTTAATGCATGAATGTGGATGATATTATTGAAGTTAGTAAGACTAAAGACAAGCATAAGCCTTATCAGGATTGGAGTTAGAGACTGTAAACTTCGAGGTTGGTACTAACTTTTAACGTAGCCACATGGAGTTCCTAGCCCAATGACATCTGCATTACTTCTGTGAACTTCTGACACCATTTTCTTTTCTTTTTGCAAGGTAAAATGTAACCTGTTAGCCAATAAGGTTATCACAGATTCCTGGTGTTTTTTGATTCTTTTCCCACATCTCAGGATTTAATAAGTTGACATAAAGCTAGATTGGTCATTGGTTTTGGCTTTGAGATTTTGTCAGTGTCTTCAACATAATGAGTGTATTGGACAGAGATAAATGCCCACGAACTGCCAAGAAAGATAAGTAGTTACCACTGCATAGGAAGAATTGAAAATTCTTTGATCTTTCCATGAGAAATGAGTTTGTACTCTTCCCTGCTCCCTTACCTTGCAGGTTCAGTGAACATATTCTAGGAAATTATATACAGGAAATACACATCACACTATGAAAACCTCACTGGCTTGACAGTCCCTTTCTGCTAAGCACAGTGCTGTTCCCTCTCATCATGACAGCACAAGACACTCAAAGGACTCTATTTGCTATTTTTTATGAGGTTCTTTTGTTTTAACGTGCCCATTTGGAAGCTGGGCTGTGATGCAGGCTGCGGGGAGGTGCAGGGACAGCATAGAGCAATTCTTTTGATCCTTGGATTGCAGCACTCATGACCTCACTCCCAGCAGCAAGGAAGCCAAGAAGCTGTCCCACAGCTTTCTCAGGTAAACCACTCACTGTTAAACCCATAAACATCACTGATCTTTTCTTCTTGCACCTTGGATGCAACTTTTTCATTTACCCTACTTACGAATTCTTACTCTTAAATCCCTTGCAATTCACCTCTAAAACGCAAAAGGTGAACATTCACACCTTCTTCCCTCCTCCATGGTGTCCAATTACAGAAACATACAATTAGGGATGTTAATGACAGATTGTTAGGCATTAACCTATAATGCCATCCTCCAATAGCAGCAAAAATGGGTCACACCGTAGGTATAATTATCCCGGTTCTCTAATAGTACACCCTGTGCCTTGTTTCTGCGATATATCCTTTGTGTTTCAGTACAAAGTACGGGCAGCTCTAGTTGTGTTGGAGAGTGATCTGGAGCAGGCTGTTGAATTGCTGGCACATGGGCCTGGCCTTCAAAGAGACTGAACAAGCTAAGCTGTAGCATCTTTCCAACTTAGAGAAAACCAATAAAGGATTTTGGCACCTGCCTTTGTTACCTGCAGTTAGGAAGACAGGCTCTCTTCACAGAGGGATAAACAGAGGGACAGCAGGAGACTATAGGACTCCTTGGACAATAGGAATGGTGGCCCCACTGCTTCTGTCTGCTTAGCACCACGGTGGTGGCTAGGAAGAGGGCATATAGAGGGGTGAAGGTGGGTGGGCAGGAGGAAGAGAAATGCAGTGCAGGTGAGCCCACCGGATGAGACGGTGCAGCTTAAGAGCACAAAGGGAAGTTGTCTGTGACAGTGGAACAGAAATTCTGTTCTGTAAATAGAATAGAAACATGAAAATAAGAGTGCCCAAGAGAGGAGGAAAATGAAATGAAACTAAGATATCTGAAGGCACCATGCCAGTTTTGTGCTGAGAAGGCCAACTGCTTTGTAGCGTGTGCCGCAGGAGAAGTGATACAAGAGTGAGGTGGCTTTTTAGAGTCCTGTCTTGATGCTGTATCCCCTATTGCCTGCTCTATGCCCAGACATGGATCCTGTGCCTTTCTGTGTCTTTAAGGGAGAGGGGGAAGAGCCGGTAGAATTCTTTCAGCGCTGTGTTCAAAACACAGATAAGCTCGCTGGCTTCTCTTGCCCAGCTGCTTGGCTTCTGCAGCAGGGGAGAGAGTTACATTCCTTTTGCTTTTTAGCTAGTTTCTTGTTCTTTAGCTAAAGTATGGAGCTCTGGGACTTTGGTTTCTTCTTCTTCTCTTCTGGACTGTTCAGCAACACCAGAACATCAGAACTTCACTGGGAGACCCTACACACTGGCCTGGAAGGGCCCATGCTGAACCCCAGCTCCAGAGAGGAGAGAGCCCCTCCCACAAAGGACTCTGAAATCTACCCAGGTTCTTTCCACAGTGAGAAGTTTCATTATTTAGCATTATTCTTTTTTTCCCATGCCTGCATGCACTTTACTTGTTAAATAAATAGTTTATTTTCTCACTTTCCTCTGAGGAAAATTCTTTCCAAACCTGGTGGGGAAGGGGTGGCTGTAACCTGCCTTCTATCAGAGGACGTTCATTTCGAACATTCCCCCAAATTTTGTCTCAAACTGGGACAAGTCCTTAATCACTTTATTGACTACTTTCCCTTTCCGTGTCAATTAGCTACTAGCAAAGGCAGAAAATAAACTTAACACGGTTTCTTGACTTTCTATCCAGTAGTCTTTCTCATATGTAGAGTGGGCCCCTTAAAGCATTCTCACCAGGGCCAGCTACGCATATCTAGGAACTAATCCACAAGGAGATCCTGGAAGAGACTATTTCAAGGCTGTCTAAAAAGGTGTTTTACCTCCTGAAATGCCAATATATGTGTTTTCAGTGCATCTGAAGAACAACTGAGGGGGGGAAAAAAAGAAAAAAAAGTACTAATCCTACTTTTGGTGTGACTGTGAATTAAGCAAGCTTTAGTACAAGTTGCTGAGGTCTTGGCGAAGGCACTCTGTACAGGCAAAGTTTTTGGTATTTCTGAACATGCTGGCAGGGGGCAAAACTTGTGCTGTTACCTGTCATAAAGGGGTAAATAGTATTGCCTTGGTTTGAAANGCAGAGCGGCCGCAGTCCGGCTCCCAGCGGGGCAGGGAAAGGTGGGCTTGGGGATCCCGGGGTTTCTCCCTGAGGCACGGTAGAAGGAAGGCAGCCAAAAAAGCAGAAACCTGCAGTGCTGACACGATGGCAGTCTCTCTCTCTCCGTCCGAACTCTGAGAGCAACTAGCCCACAAGCCCAGGTGAAAGAGAGTAGACAGCTGCACCCCTCCCCCTGTGGCCAGGTCTTTTGTCTCTCCCAAGCACCCAGCAATTTGTCGCCCCGGCAACATATATGGGGAAAATTCCCCAATAGACAAAGAAAACAGAAGGGGATCTCCTAAAACCCCAACAAGTATGTTGAAGCTATTTCCATGAAAAAAAAGGGGAAAATAATATGCTGAAATCCTGTCAGAATACTGCTGTACTGTCCTGTTTTTGGTGAGAGTACTAATGATGAAGGTATGTTGTAGATAGTGAGTGTCAAAATGTCTCTAAAATGTTGTCCTAGCATGTTATTATTATAGAAATTGGCTTACACCCAGATGCCTGCCTTATGGATCTTAGAAGATCAATGGATGGGCAAGAAAGCAAGAATGTGAAATACAAGTGTGTGCTCGTGTGTGGTTTGCCTGACATTCCCCTCATCTCCTGTGACTTCCTGGGTGGTTTGCTGGAAAGCTGTGCCTAGGGCCAACTAAAAACCCAGCAGCCCAAGGGAGAGTTCCACTGCAGAAGGGTCAGCAGCAATTCCAGCCTTGAAGTTAGATGCTCAGGTCTGTGTTCAGGTCTACTGATAAATTTTAATTTAATTTAATAGTAGTCCTTTGCTGCACCTATTTACTGTGTCATTCCAACACCTCAGGACTACAGTGGTTCAAGGTGGTTTAAAGGCTCCCAGCTGCTTGCATTGGTGGCCTGGCACTACATTGTCCTGGCCGGGTGGGTAGGCAGTGGCCCAGATCGAGATAGGCAGCAGTGATCACACTGAGTTTGCATGGATCAAGTTGCTTCTCTCTTGTTTCAGAGCAATATTATTGTTTGCTGTTTGGTCTGTGGTAGCACCCAGAGGCTGGAGATGCTGGTGGAATTTGATAGCACCAGGGGGAGGAGAAGGACAAGGAGGAGGAGGAGGAAATGCCTTCCCCACAGAACCTGCAGCCCCAGCTCCCTTGCTCAGTTCCAGGGAAAATAAAATTAATGTTTGCGCTTGGTGAAAATGCCCTTCTTCTCCACTACCTGTCTTTAGTGGAAGTGCTCGAGACCAACCTCTGCCACACAAATTTCAGAGACCAAATAGAAAACTCAAATTTGCCAAAATAAGGGAGACTCTCTTAAGCCAGCCTATTTTTAGAAGATCCTCTGTGGAGAAAACAAAGTCTAATTAAAAACAGCCTTTACTGTTGCAGTAACACACTATTTCACATGTGACCCTGGGAGTTTGTTAAATCTTGTTAACAGAGTCCCACTTAGCTTAAAAGTCAAGCCTTCTCCTCTATATCCTGCTATTTTCAAGGCACAAAGAGAATGTCACTATTATTAGGGTGTTCTGCTCTTTGATAGTTATTTTTTGAGAACACTACTTATAATGATTTAAGGTCTCTTCTTTTGGTAACTGTAGGTTCAGTGGTTTTGTGCGTGCTAATCTCCACTTAATCTCTCTTACCACTGCAAATAACATGGAGGAAAAGGTGTCTTTGCAGAACAGTGTATCTTGGAAACTGTGCTTTTTTAATTACCAGCTGTGAAAAAGTCTGTTTTTCCACCAATTGACTTGCATAGGGGAGATCACCACAGATAGCAGCATGAACTTCCTCCTTAGGAGGCAATTGCCTGTTGTATCTATAAAATTCTCTCTAATACTTACAGTTCCTCGCTTTGTAGCAAATGAAGTGGAGGGGGTTTGGTCCTTCCCTGTGAGAGCCTCTACAGTTTGCAAGCTGTAAGTCATGTTCAGAGAGGCTCAGGACAGGAGACACACCTCTGCTTCCCTTAGTAGGCCACTCCCACAGCACTTCAGCAGAGCAGCTGATGGAGCAGCAAACACAGTTGGCCATAGGACAGAAATCCTACTGACAAGTCCTTGCAGACAACAGATCCTTACTACATTTTGGTCTTCCACAAGCTGTCACCATTCAGAAGTCAGCAGCAGCTGTGTGCCAAAAGATGCTCAAGGCTGCAATATTCAGGCATCCATTTCGCAAGGGACCAGGATGGCAGGGAAGGGAAGCAGCAGCCCTCCTGTGAGGGATGCTCTGGGCTCCAAGGACACTTCTGTCCTTGGTTTTGGCAAGGAATTGTGGGATTGATGAGAAGGTTTGCAGTCTTGAGAGGCTTGTTAAAATGTGTAGCTCTAAACCTTTTCCCACAGTGTGCTGTCATAGGTCTGGCTTGGGAAAACAGCTGAGAAACGAGTGAGACCAGAGCATCAAGGGCTAGACAGGGATGGGGTGGTCCAGCCCATGGGCTTCCAACTGTGCCTGAAAATGAGCAATGGAGATGTTCTACCTGTTACTGTAATGAGGACCTTGGTGCACAACTTGGGTACACCTCAGCTCTCCACATCTCTGCCTCAGCAGGAGCAGCAACAGAGGACAGCTGTGGGCAGGGGCAGCACAGCACGAGCAGCCAGGAGTGCTGCACGGGGCAGCAGTGCTTAATGGGATCACCACTGCTCAGCTGCCAAGCTCCCTTGCCAGATGGCACCATCTCTACACTGCAACACTGGAGTGGAGGTGGTGATGAGAGTGTGTGTGAGTATGTGACTGATCAGCAATCAGCTTTTCTTACTTTCCATCTATCTCCCTGGTTTGGGTGTGAGCAGACCGTGAGACCTAACAAACCTCAAACCCACTGACAGCGAGTTGCAGAGCTTTTAACTTCCGCTGTTTAGTCAAGTCCCCTGAGCCTCAGTCAAAACCTTCTCACTGGTGCAAGAGCTCCCTGTCTTCCCACCCCTACTCAGCAAACTTCCAGCAGCACCCCCCACCCCCAGACATTTGCATTCAATTACCCTGAATTTAATCACAGAAAGCAAATTTTGCTTGGCCATAACTTTGAAAGGGACAAAAACAAATGCCGCAGGTCACAAACTGTTATATCTGATCCTCCCTCCAGATTTACCATGGATTCTTCTTCCTCATCCCCGTTATGGGATGTTGGTGTCAGAGCCTCCTCCTGGTCAGATGAATCTTATAAGAAACTTGGTTATTAATCAGATTTTGCGGGGATTTAAGGAAAGTTGCAAACATAAACAGGCGAGCAGAAAGTTCTCACTGTCCTTGTGAAACGACTACCACTGTTTCTCTGTAAAACCACACTTGCGCATTTCTCTGCTCTAACTTCTCATGCCATTCAAGTTCCTCAGGGTAAGTGAAGAAGAAAAAACTCATCAGAGAAACAGATCAGGAGAGAGAGTGTTGATAGCTGACTATACTAATGGCACAGTTTAGGCATTTTGGGGCATAAAATAGGCATAACATCCACATGCCTCTCTGGGTGGCTATCGCTACTAGCAATCCACAAATCTGAAGTAATTTAAATAGTAAACTTAAATACTAAGGGTTCTTAAAAATCAAGGAAACTAGTTAGCAAGGAAAGCATTCAACCTAGGAATAGCACACATTACAACTGAGTGCTAGTGCCAACAGGGCAGGAGATGAAATTTATACCCAAGTTGCATTCACAGTTTTGTAGAATCATAGAATATGCTGAGTTGAAAGGGACCCACAAGGAGCATAGAGTCCAATTCCTGTCCCTGCACAGAACACCCCAAGAATTACACCGGGTGCCCAAGAGCATTGTCCAGGCTCTATTTGAACTCAGACAGGCATGGTACTTTGACCACTTCCCTGGAGAGTCTGAATTTCCTTCAGTTTAGAGCATGCAAGTGTCAGTGTAAGGGTATGTCAGCAGAGTGGTGAGCAGAGAGAGGCTGCCGATGTCACCCTGACTCGGCCACGATGGGAAGAAGTCCTGACACTTGTCTCTCTGCCCTCACTGAACTGTGGTTGTCAGCTGAACAATACCTGACTAACACATACCTGAGGGATGCTAGAGGTGGTTTCCACAGCAGGACTCAAACAGCCTTGCCCAGATCACATTTCTGTAACTGGTTTGGGCCTTGGTTTATTAATCAGCTCTCATGGAGTGTACCACTTAAGCCACACCATCGTATGACAAGTATTGGGGTGTGAAGCCTTTGGGATTACAATCCCATACAGCTCCCCCAATTATTCATATGCCTATGTGCCCACTGAAAAAGAACAGCTTTTTGCTAGTTTTTTTAAAAATTGCTGTCAAGACCATTCCCCCCTCCCATCCCAGCTCCAAGAGAATCAAGAGCATAAGCCAATACTCACATGCTTGTTCAAGTCCCATCCTGCCACAGCCTGAAGCAAAGTGCTACGCCCCCACTGACAACTCAGCTTGATGCCTACTAACCTGCTGTGGGCAGGAGCATTAGCTCAGGCTCTTCAGTCCCCCTCTTACCCAAACTATAGAAGTGTTTCTTATTCTGCTGGGTCATGCATTCAAATGTCAAAATTGTGACTCATTAAAAGGGCAAGTTTGGGCTGGGGGGTTACAGGAAGGAAGAAAAACAGCTTGCAAGAGACTTCCTGTTTATCTACAGCTTGGGAAAAAAATTGACACAACAGAATACACATACCCTGGCTCCATTATCTTTGCTGGCACAGTGCTGGCTTGGCTCTGTCCCTTACCACTCGAGGCCAGATCCATCCCTGCCGCGAGCGTGTTCACTTTAGAGGAGTTTACTCGAGAGAGAAATGCAGCGCCCAGAGCTGAATGCTCACAGTGTGCGAGCAAACACACGGGCACTGGGAGCCCCCGCCACAATGCCACGGCACTGGCCCCCGGCCACACCGGGGAGGTCATTTTCTTCTCGGCAATTAGCGAAGTGGTGGCATCACTAAAAGAAGTTGAATAAACACATTCAAGCCAGCTGGGTTCCCAGTTTGCTCTGTTCTCACCACTCTTCCTTCTGGGCGCATGGTGGGGCCCCAGCAAGCAAGAGCTCGATGCCTGTGCACTGCGCTTTCATTCAGGCCTGGTTGGAAAGGGCTCTTAGGAAAGAGGAGGAGGGGGGAAGTAACCCTTTGGCTTTCTTCTTTTACAAAAAATGTCTTCTCTTTTTCCTTTCAGGGAGGAAAAATGCCAGCTTCTCTAAGAAAATTGCAGCAAATGGCTGTTTTCATGGGACTGTTCAGTGGCGGGGGATGCATCATGATGTATAATCTTATGCAAAGTAAGTCTTGGTGTTGTTAGCAACCTTATTTCTCCTCTTCCCCTTTCACTGGCTTTTGTGTAGTGGGGGAAAATAGCAGCATGAGAGTTGTGAAAAGCAAACGAAGTTAAGGGGAGTGTGGCTGAGCCTCTGGGTTCTGCATCTGTGGGCTCCGATTTGTCATCCCCAGGGCTTTTGCTCTCCCAAGTGCTGCTGCATGCATTTCCAGAGGCGGATATTGCATAGGGAGCAGGCTGTTGCAGTTAGAAGAAAGTCTGGTTTTTGGAGGTTTCCTGAGGGTGATGGTGAAGTGAAAGCTTCACCTGCAGTAATGCAGGTTTCATTTCTTAACTGAGATTTTGTAACTGGGCAGTAAAAGAGGACCATCTGTGAGAAGGTGTTAAAGTCTAGCAGTTTTATCTGTAAATCTCTGTGTGGTGCTGGCCCTTAAACACAGCACACCTGTGAAGTGCTAAGAAATCATGAGTTTCTCCTGAATAAAGTACAGATAAGAGCAGTCAGCACTCAGAAGACCAGGACAAAGAGAAAAGCTAGACAGGTGATGTTGTCTCTAGTTGCTATGTGTCTTTGGCCAAGAATCCACATTATTAGTCCAAATTATAGATGTTTGTTTTTTCTAAAACTGCTTTTAGATATTTAGCATCAGAGCAGAAATAGGCTTTGCCTCTCTCTCAGGGGGTGCCACAGGCATCTTGGCCCTATGCCTCTCTCTTGTTGGTGCTATCAAATGCTATTGCTTTTCACCTACCCTGATACCAGAGGATGCTGCCAGAAAAAAGTGTAGCCAAGCCTGTTTCTCAAGCCCTCAGATAAGCTCTGAAACCTCCCCTTCATTTTACACATATTAATAACAAATCAGACAAAGCTGGAAAGCAGACTTTAATTTTAGGCAGCTCATGCCCCCAAGCTCTGGAGTACATGACAGAAATATGATCCTTACACTTTAAAATATTGAATAGGGCTTTAACAAGGACATCAGCATTTTTTAATTTTCAACTTCAGCACTGTGATCCAGAAATCTCATGGGGTAGTCGCCCCCTGTACTATACAGCAAGCCTGAGGGCTGGTTCCCTGCATCCCTTGGCTGTGCAGTCAAGTGGCACATCACAATGGTTCCTTCTGGCTCTCTGAAAGAACATTTTCTGCAGCCAAGTGTGTCCTCCTCTATCCTCTAAACAGACACAGTAGCCACACTGAGAACCTTCCTCCCTTGGCTCATGCCTGGGGCTAGCCCAGTTCCTTCTGCCCAGTCCACAGAACTGGCCCATACTTGGACTTGTGAGGAGCGAGTGGCCTCCATAGTGGTGGGAGCAGTGGGAGAGGATTGCTTCCCTTCCCTTCCTTCAGGCTGAAGGGAAGTTTGCATGCATGTGGTCTTTGTGCAAGCTTGTACAAATACTCAGGTAATCCTATTTCTACTTACTCTCATCACCTCCACACCCTTCTCATGGAAGCAGTCTGCTCAGCCAACTCCAGCATGCTTTCAGCTCTCCTACCAAAAGATGTGTGGACAAATGTATTAGTTGGGCATTTAATGTCTAATGCATGAGATGCTAACAAGGAAGAGCTGAGAAGGAGCACTAGGAAATTAGAATCCATTTCTCATCCAACCTGCAGGATGAGGACAACATACTTTTAACATGGTCTGGGTGGCTGTTTGCCATGATTTATAGGTACTAAATGGCTGGCATGCTGCAACCCCTTTGGTTGGAACTCCTTAGGATGCACCAGGGGGACACAAGAGGACCAACATAGGTCACAGCCTAGCAAAGCTGTTTCTATGCGACCTGGACGCTGCCTGCTCACAGGGGATGCCTCTAATTAGGGAGAAGGGGCAGCATGCTTCTGCCTCATGCTCCAAGATTAATACTGACAGGCAAGAGATCAAGAAGAAAACCTTATACCTTGTTTTAAACCCTTTGGAAAGGTGACAGCAAAGTTCCCAGAGTAGGATTTACACAACTACACACTCTTAGCTTAACTCTGCCCTTCTTGATGTCAAAAGAGTGAAATTACACTGATCTAGAAACCCCAGCAAGATAGCCTCAAAACTGTTAATAAGCAAATCTCTGTCTCCATAAGGAGGGTCAGGAAGTCTCCAGCTCCTCAGCTCTGCCCTGTCCATTGGTGGTCACGGTAAAGTGTTTCACAGCCATACAGAGCCACCAGACATTGATAAATAGCAGTTTGCCACAAGTGTCCTCCATGTGCCAACACCGCAGCATCCATCTACAGTGCTGTTGTGGCTGCTTGACCAGTCACTCAAGTGATGCTGCTTTGTGCCTCCCTTCTTAGGCGTCTGTCAGTAGAGTTGTAGCTGCATGGCTGCCTCTTGGAAAGCTGTACCAAGACCACAGCAAGAGTTCCACAGCAGCTGCTGTTCCTGTATCAATGTATGCAAGATAGTCTACATTTTTAAAGTATTTTATGTACCTCCAATAGAAAAAAAGTAAAAATTTAATTACTATCAGAACATTTCAGATATTCATCCTTGTGCCATTTTTTTCCTATTTTTTCTTCCTTTTAGATAACCTACAAATGCATGAAAAGTGGGGAGACACAGCCATAAGCTGACCTTTATATCAGAATGGAACAGGCTGTGTTCAGAGCCGCCTTCACTTAAATGAGCTGAATAACATTTGTTTCTCTGATGTAAGGGTGTGTTTCCTCCTTTAGCCAAATTTCTCCTAATTAATAGTTTTGGACTGTATTTCAGCGAGGGTGTGGTAGTCTGGAGAAAATGTCTTTTTTTTTTTTAAACTTACGTTTTGAGTTTAAGCAAGCAGTCTCCTCACTACCCTGTTTCTCTCACCTAGAAAGTTTTGCCAGGACCCAGTATTACCAGCAAGCTTTGGAGCAACTGAACAGCAATCCTGATGCCCTGGAAGCCCTGGGTGCCCCCCCTCTTAAGGTTCACAACATCCGCCTGACAGATGGGAGCAATCGCGTGGACACAGAAAGAGCACGGGTAACGCTGGGCAAGTGGTGTCACAGATATCATCTCATTCCTGAGATGTCAGGTGATGAGAGATCAGCCAGGGGATTTTCAGCAGGTCATGAGTCACCTGGGGGCACCGGAAGGAAGTAGGATGGGATACCAGTTGGTCTGGGAGAGGAATGGATTTCCAGGGCATAAATCTACTAGCCTAGAAACAGCAAGGGCAGCATCTTCGTGTTGCGCTCTATGGGCCCATCACAGAATGCCAAGGGACCTCTCAAGCCAGTCAGTCCCCCTCCTCACACTGTAAGCCACAGAATCATTTTCAGAGACATATCAGATCCAGCTTTAAAATAGCACCTGCCTTCCTTTACCCCCCAGATATGTCCCATGCTAGTTTTTAGAGCTTTGTTCAGAGCAGTTTTACAGCCTCTTACGGGCTATGCTGTGGTACAGCAAAAATGGTGTGGTTTTTAAGAGCACCTGTAAGTTTGTGTCATGGAGAACAGCTGCCCAGCCTGAGATGGAGCATGAGGGTTACGCAGTGACCAGAGAATGCTGAGCTGGGTGCTGAAGTATTGCACAAGGCTGCCTTGTATCAGCCGAGGGCTGGGCCCAGGCAAACCTTGCAAACACAAGTCCACTTCTGCTCGGCATTGATGCCTCAAGAGTACTTTCCATCAGTGTTTTTACCCCTTAATCCAGGACTGGCTGCCCTTCCCTTGTTTTGCTAGTGACACTTTGTGTCACTAGCAACCTCTCCAGGACCTTCACTAGGGTAACTCATCACATTGGAATAATTTTGTTTTTACTGGTGAGTAGTTACAAATGCCAGGGACCAAGCAAGGGCATTAAGGAATGGATCAGATGGTACAATGAAGGAGAGTGACTATCAGGGTAAGATAAAAAAACCCCCAACCTTTAACCAACTCACATAAAATTACTCTCCATTTCACTTCAGCTAGGCTGCACTTACATGATACCCTGGACCAAAACATTTCCCATGTTTTATAGATTCCACCAGGAAACATATCTAAGGAAAAAAATTGTGCAAAACCCCACACAATCTCATATACTGACTGAAAAGAAGATAACCTTTCCCACGGGTGTTTTCCTATGTCACTGTTTAAGAATGCTGGTCACTTGGATGACTCAGGGTGAAGTCAAACCCTGCCTTCTATTGACCTCACCCAAGACACAAATTACCGACTTTCTTCTCTACTTTTTCATGCTCCTAAATATACATGTTCTCATGAAATAAACTGGTTAATCATCTTTATGCCACAGGTTGATTTACTGACTCCACAACATTCCCAGTTCCTGGGTCTTTTGGCAAACACCTGGCATTTTCTCTGTGTGATTGCATCACCACCAGCAAACGCTACACCTGAAACATTTCTTTTATTCAGGCATGAAACCCAGTGCAATTGGCTGTGGTCACAGCTCCAGCTCCAGCTTTGTTTGTTAAACAGATGACTGATAGAATTTGTGACACTGGAAAAAAAAAAAAAATTGAACCCTTGAATCATTGCTTCCGTGTGTGTTAAGGGACTGATATACAGAGGATCTCAACCTACAGGCTTGTTATGGTTATGGGAAGCTCTGACAGTGTAGGTCACCTCTGGATGACCATGCATTCTGGTAAGGAAAGGTGTTTGCTCATAAATATTTCAGAGAGCAAGTGGTTTCCCCTGGGGGTTGCAGCTGTAACACAGTACATTCCTTTGGCAGAGAGATTAATGCATGGCAGAGCAGACATACTTGTGTAGCCACACACGTGTTAGCTGTTACAATAGCTTAGTCCAACTCTAAAATACAGTAAAAAAAAGAATTATAGTGTAAAAGTTAAAAAGGTGTTATGTCTTTGAGTAGAAGGAGTGAATGTCTGTTTCATAATATGCTTTGCAGAATTTTTAATGTGCTTTTACATTTGCAGATAAAGTTACCAGTCTCTGGAACAAAATCGGCGGGATACCTCTACATTAGCTCGGAGATGGACCAGTCCCGTCGGTGGTGTGTACTGGGGGAGGTGCCAGGGAAAATGGGAAAGAAGTGGTAGGAGAAAAGAGTAGAGCAGGATATTTGCTTTAGTCATCCGTGTTCCTGAGGTCATACACACAAATCAAGCAGAAACTCCTGTCTGAAGGTCTTGTGAAAGGTTATTATTTTCATTGGGACAAAAATGTAAGAAATACATTGGATTCATCTCTCTGAATGTGAATAGAAGAAGCAACACGAGCCATTCCTTTGTGTTAGGTGTGTTCTGCAAACTGTAGCTCAGTACATACACAAATACTGTGAGCCAAGGTAAAGTGTTGTCCCCTCACAGAGGTGCAGAGGCTGTTGAACACCAGTCCTAACTCTAGTCTGGCATTATGGATTGCAGTAAGGGAATCACACGCTATATCAGAGCCACGCAAGATGAGCTAAAACCACAAGATTTGTTTCTTTAAGCTATCCAAGAAATGTGGTCCTTATGGTTAAAAAAAAAGTGCTAGAACAGATACATTATAGTAGAAGGATTCTCTGATACCACATCATAGAGAAGTGACTTTTCGTTTTTGTAGTGCTGAAGCCTGAAAACCTCCTTTGTCAACAGTAAACTGGTTTCTGGAACTGAGCAAAGAATTAACACATGAACTCAAAAGTTTTACTAGATGCAAACCTCTTGTTAGGTACTTTCTATTTAGAAACCAAAAGCTACTTTTACTCAGCTGCCACCAGCCATATGGTGATGTTTTCTATTCATAATTAGATGAGCATGACTTACTGGATTTCTCTTCTGAGTAAGAATGGGAAGGAAGGTGTAAAAGGATGTGAGAAAAGGCAGTAGGCTGGGACTTGAGAAACTCGGTACCAGACCTGGCCTCCTTCCTAATGACTAGGGATAACCCCAGAGGCCCCCAGCCACAGTTCTTGAACACCTCACTTCCCTGGTGCCTGAACTTTGATCTCCTCGCTCCTCCTTAGCCCCTCCTCACAGACAGTTCCCTGTTATTCCTTGTTCACACTTACTGTGAAGCTAACTAACTGAAGATTGCAAGATGTTAAGCTACAGCAGTGCATACACATCTCTTGGAGTTTTGTTTTAAAGCGAGCTCTCTGTACATTTCTGCAAACTTTTTTTAAGGAAAAGAAAAAAAAGGCATCTTCTTGTAAAAGGATTTGTGACAGATAAATCTGTCAGACTCCACCAAATCCACCTATGTGCAGGGTGCTGTGCACAGCTTCACGTGGGGCTGAGGCAGGACTTGGTGTCCTTGCACCCCACTGAGGAACTAACAGTAAAATGGCTGGCAGTAAGAAGCAGATAAGCAGGCTGTCCTGGTGGGATCCTGCAGGGTGTAAATGTGCCTTTCCAGGGGAGACCAGGGTGGCACTCACGCACATACAGACAGCTAAATGACACCAGGAGTTGAGTGCTCTGTGCAAGAGTAGTTGAGGCACTGAAGCCACTGAAATGCATCTGACTCTGAGTGTGCAGTCCGTCTGTAGTAGTTTATTTATAAAAGAGAAGACAACTGTAAAAAAGAAAATTTGGAGTCTATGAGCACTTTTGGTCCAGGAGGAAGTGGCATTCACTCAGAGGCAGGCAGTACAGGGATGGGGAGGATGCTCAGAGGCAAGGGCAGCCAAGGCACTGCAAAATTACTCTTGCCTGCCCCAAAGTGACCGAGGGAAGGGCTGAGCCCCCAGGCCACACCGTGGGCAACGAGCAGTTCCATGTCCAAGCCCGGTTGCTCAGCCTGGGTTGCGGGTGGGAGCAGAGCCCTGCTGCAGACCCATTGCACAGAGGTGCGGCAGCCTAATTACCTAATTGCATGTACTCAGCACTGACTCCAGCAAAAGCAGAGCTGGGCCAGGAGCTTTTGAAAAAATCCTATTTTAGTACCCCAAAATAATAGTCTTTTCCAGCTGGAAAAGCAGCATGAGCAGTTTCTCAGAAGTGGGTTTGGAGCAGAGCTTAGAGGAAGGAAAAGACTCCCCCCTCAGTCTCCAACAAATGCAATTTTCCTTCTTTGGGTAACCACTGTCGTACCCTGTCAGGGTTTCAGCAGTCACATTGAGTGATCACACAGTGTTCAAACTCTTCCAAGCCAGAATAATTCCTTAGCAACACCGTCTGGCTCCAAGGCTGGAGAGGAGTGGAGCAAGGAATGCACCCGCAGGATGGAGAGGAAAAAAGGCACCGGGTCGGGGGAGGAATGTCCTAAGAAGAGCTGGCAGGTTTTTGTTTGAATTGCAACAAATAGAAACACGCATACCAGACCTTTAAATCTGGGCTGTGCTATGATATTAGGGAGAACAGCTTTCAGAAGCTGGCGCTCACAAACCAAGTTTTAAAACACTTGAGAGAATTTTTAAAAGCAAAGAATGTGTGGAATGATTGGTTTCTCTGTGCCAGCTGTTTCTACACTGACTTTACCATGTTAAAAGTGATTGCTACAAGTTAAAAATCTTTGGTTTATGTCAGCTGGTGCCTTCAGGATGTCACCTTGAAACTGCAGGACGGTCAGAATATTGCCATTTACCACTCTCCGGTGGAAAGCATTGGTGTGCAAGAAGGCTAAAAAATCAGAGACAGCTGCATCTCCGCCTCCCATTGAGCCAAAGGAGCCATTAATCGATTGCATCCTGCTGTGTCTGTGAATGTACACAGTTGTCACAAGTGCCGGTTTCACTTAAGCAGGTGCTCTCAAGACAATTTTCTCTTTAAGATTGACCTCATCATTGCTGTAATTGTAATTTCTTTCTCTTGCTGGTTTATCCATGTGTTTAACAGAAGCCTAAAATAAATACCTTGCAAAAGAGTTGCTGTTGCAGAGAAGTCATGTGTTATGCCCTGTGTGTGCTGGTATTACGAATTTGAAATAAATAAACAAACTGCCAGGAAACTCAGCTCTGTTTTGCAGTTGCAGACCAAAGTCAGGACAAGTCAGCTTCTCAAAGTATTCCCTTGCTGCCTCAGTTTCCCCCCATTTCTCAACAACATCTTGTCTAAATCAGGAAGGACGAAGCAGAAAAGGTGAAGCTCAGCAGCAGCACCTTCGACTCCACTTATCAGGTAGATTTGCACCCTCACAGTTATCATTACAAAGCTCATGAGATAGCTGAGGCCACTCATCATAACTTGGAATTCCAGGAAGAGACACGCTGCTCACACTGAAGGTTACCCAGAAGAACTCACTGCTTCCCACCAGCACTGCCTGATGAGTTCTGGAGAGGACATTTGGGGAGAAAAACACTTAGGAGGGTGCAGAACAGGTGAGGCACTGCCATGGTTTGCTCAGACTACCACAAGAGATTTTGATTGTGCCATCAGTTAGAGAATTGCCCATCACCAAGCAAGTTGAAGAATAAGCAAAACACCCCAAACTAACAAAAAAACCCCCCAAACCTGCACTATTTCCACTCCCACCCCAAACTTCCCATGTGAACAATTGTAAAGCCTAAGGCACAGTCTGAGGCACTGAAAAAATACAAGTAACCATCCTGCCTGCATCAGGAGGTAACATGGGAGCCTTTAATAACATCTAGACTAAAGAGTGTTTTGAATTCACTGTAATAGAGATGCTTAATCAGGCTGCAGCTAGGGAAAGCCCAGAGCTTATACCACTCCATTCCCTGGCCCTCATCCCTCTATCTGTTCTTCCAAGTTTGGGTCCAGCAAATCCACCAAGGACATAGGCACTGCAAAGTTTTCAAGAGCCACGAGTATTAGAGAAGGGAGAGTGAGAGCAAAGAAATTTTAGAGAACAGTGAGCATTTTCTTGTTCAACAATAACCCAGCAAATTGGGCAAGGTGGCTTTTGAACAAACCTGAAAAGCAAATGCCTGAGTAAAAAGGAGATGCTAAAGGGCCACAGCAAAGCCATCTTGGATAAACAATTTTAAAATGAAACAATACATGTGTGCATTAGTTTGAACTTCACAAAGAGTTGTCAGGATGAACAGCACTTGTAAGACCTGATCCAACCCACATGAAAGCCCAGCACACCAGGCAGAGGATTAGAATTAATCAAAAAAAACCAGCATTGCCCAGCTTTGATTGAAATTACTGTTTACTGGTTTCACAAAACAAAATACAAACTGTGTGATATGAAACATTAGCCTTGCACTACCACTAGCAAGAACAACACCTCAGGGATCTGGAGATCTGCTGGCCACCTGGTGCCTCAGAGCTTGATCAACTCTAGCTTTTGGTCACTGAAGACGTTTGCTGGGAAATCAAACGGCTGACAAGAAAAAGCCAAATCAACCACTTCCCATCTGTCAATTACCATTTCCCTGGCTGCAGCTTTGATTTGTTGTTAGTCTGCAAGGATACTGTGGCTGTGGAGAGGAACCCCAGCCTGTTCAGGACCTCCCTGTGTCTGCACTGGGAGCATCTGGCACACATTGCCATTCATCTGCCTTTTGTCACCTCTGTGTGCTCAGTAAGCCTGGGACCTGCAGTGGCTGCAAGGTGGACAAGCGTCCAGGAAAGCTGGCCACAGCCACCCCGGCCTGCAGCACAGTGCTTGCTCACCACCTCCCTGTCCCTTGAGCTGGCACACACAATGTCCCCGTGCTGGCTTCACAAGCTGCTGCACCACACCACCACTGCCTGGCCTGGCTCTAACCCTGGCTTTTCCAGGCCTGGAGGAGTTACCCCCACACAAACCTTACCAGTAACACTGGAGATAATTATTACCTTGCTTGGGGGAAGCAGAGCTTGCAAAAAGGCTCCATCTCTCACTTTCTCTCCTGAGCACCCCTTTAACTTTAAGGGCTCCCAGTCACCTCAACCAACCCACTGGCTCCCCAGAGCTGTGAGAATGGGCAGTATCATCATTTCATACCAACAGGTCTCTTAATCAAATCTGAAAACCCAGAGAAGGAAGAAAGCAATGGGTGGAGCTGGAAGCCAGCAAATCAGTGGAGGAGGACAAGAGTAAAATCACAATTAATTCCCTGCCTTTGTTTTACTACCTAATAGTCAGCAAACACAGAATTTCTTACCTCATGACCTTGAAGAACCTCAGAAGTCACTTCCTCTCCGTGTTTGAGCTCTTTTAGGATGCACATATTCAAAAGAAGAAAAAAGCATCAGGCTAGTGTGTTCAGTGCCAAGCAGCTTTGGCCATGTGGCTCCCATTAAATATATCACAGCCCAAGGCAGCTGCTTTCACAAAGGACACAGGTGCAGCAGGAGCAGCCAAGGGAGCTGGAACATGCCAGGAAAACAGGGAGAGCAAAGCTCTCAGAACCACCAGCAGCTGCTGAAAGCCCAAATAACTTCAAAAAGGCACCTGGGCACCTCTCTTCCATTTTTTTCCTGTAAGGAACACTGGAGCAAGATTAGAGTCTCTTTAACTTCATCATGTCACTGCAACACTAATTTCTTTTTTTTTGAGAAAATATTCATCTTTTGATAAAAGACCCTGGATCCCACAAAACACTTAAGGTTGGGAGGAACCCTGGGAGATCATCTAGTCCAACTGCTTCACTTCCACTGGAGTCAGCTTGAACAGATTGCTTGAAGGCATGTCCAGTCAGGTTTTAAAGATCACCAAGGATGGAGACTCCACAACCTCTGGACAAGCTGTACCAGTGTTCAACCATTCTCACAGTAAAAAAAGCTTTTTCTTATATTTAAACAGAATTTGGTGTGTTTGAGGTTGTGCTCACTGCCTCTTGAATCTGTCTCCGTTCTCTTTATTCTGCCCCCACACTGATCCCTCCCTGAGCCTTCTCCAATTCCAGGTCTGTCAGCTTCATTAACAGGTGCTGCAATCTTTTAACCATCTTAATAATGTTCAGTATGTTAAATAATGGGCTTGAAAATTTGTGCAGTTCTTTTTCCAGTTGTTGGTGTGGTTAAAACAAACATCATCTTCATGACCTTTGCTGG
This sequence comes from Dicrurus megarhynchus, assembly GCA_013399195.1. Lineage (NCBI taxonomy): Eukaryota > Metazoa > Chordata > Aves > Passeriformes > Dicruridae > Dicrurus > Dicrurus megarhynchus. The sequence continues at coordinate 1,866,381 of VXAD01004197.1, read as the reverse complement.
ATTGCATGTTTGTTTCTTATTCTCTAGTTTGATTTTAATAGTTTCTGCCAGGCAGTCATCACCCTCAAGGAAACTACCAAGGTGGCAGACTCTTCAGGGCAAGGACTTAATTTACAGCTGAGGAACAGCAGATACTGCTCCGCACTGTTACAACACTTGCACCTATTTGAGTTGGAGCTGATGAGCACACAGGGGCTGTGTAAAAGCAGATGTTTTGAAACCACTGCCTTCAGAAAGGCTAAGTGGGCTGACATGTTCCCTTTTGAGTATGTTTCTGCAAGGAGTGACAGAATTTTATCCAAGTTATGGGTCACGCAGTTCACTTCCTATTTTGGGCAGATGTCTTGCATTGCATGGGGAACACAAGTCATTTGGATTGATTCCTCATTTAGAAATGAGGATACATCCAGTTCTTTCCTGCCATGTGCCTGCATCTTTCCTGCTTGCCAAAGACATATAATTTCCCTGAGTTTTCTGCAAAATTTACTACAAAGTTTCCTGCAGCAGGGCCCGGGCAGTCTTGTAACACCAGGAACAATGGAGACCTGACTGCCCTTGTTGTTGCTTTGGAAGACATCACACCTGGCCAAATACCTTTGGTTCATTTTAAGTACTGCTAATTTATAAAAATACTAGAATAATGAAATTTCTTGACCAATCTAAGTTTCTATTAATTTGCTTTCCTAGAAGATTTAGGAGAAAAGGACCTTCATTCAATAACTTCTGAGAGACAATCTTTGCCTCTCTTTGCTTGGTAAGGCCCACAATACCTTCCATCCAGCAGCCAGACCAGCTGGATCTCACAAGGTGCTACTGGAAAGTGGCAGATGGTAAGTGATATCCTGGCAGCTCAGGAGATTTCCCTGTGAGGATTAGTTAAAAAACACCTGTGTAATTCAGTCTGTATGCTGGCATTGCAAATTAATTGAAGAGATGGGGTACAGTGATTTCAATGCATCACCAGCTTAGATGTGATTCTACTTGTACAAGCAAGAAAAGACTCAATGTAATTAGGTTCCCTGTATTTACAGGAAAAAAGATAATCCCTTCAAGTAGTTCCCTTTCCTCTCCTAATTTTGCAGTAACGACTCTGGTCCTAATGTTCTGCTTCATTTTGATGAATTCTAACCTTTTCTTAATTAGGAGAGATTTTTATCACACCCATCTGTACTTATTTTTTCCTGACTGTATTTATTAATCGAAATGACAGCTTAATTCAACATCTGTACCGTGAAGAACTCTACAGTGGAAGCATATTGGTTTAGTGTGGGAAAGACTATTGATGCATTTTATATTTGCTGCACAAATTGAACAGATGTGTGATTCAGAAAACTAAAATACCAGTAATCCTGCTAATGGGTGTTTCACAAAGCACAAAGAACAAAAGGCCCATCAGCTGTTCACAAAACAAAATTTCATTTATTATAAAGTTCCTGAAACAGTAAACACCTTATCAGAAATACAATGAACTGGCACTATTTCTTTAAAACGTTGAACTGTCTTCTAGGAACAACATCTGAAATATTCAAGAGAGATCTTAAGCCATGGAGTAATGTGGTGCGAGGCCCACCTCCCTCCCCATCCCTTGTGAGTGCCACCAGAGAATGGGCAGTGAACTTTTATTTGCATTTGTGACCTAACGACTCTCAAGATTCATGGGGTAGATCACAAACTAGAATTCACCCTTTTGTATTTAGGGACCTGCACACAAAAATGTGACAAATTAGACAAATCACAATGCAAATTCCACTTTGGACAAAAAGAAAAATAGTATTTTGTAGAACATTTAATTTAGCAACTATAAAATCCATAAGCCTCTCCCTTAAAGAGGTGAATATAGCAACAAGAGGAGACAAGGCTGTGATTTTCATTAGGACTTTGCTATTTATTCCAACAACTGAAAGGAGGCCTAGGCCTGGACCTACCCCTCCTATTGATACAGTTCATGGCTCTTCCATCAAAACCACAGATAACAACTCTCTAGGAACATCTGCCCTTCCATGCCTTCAGCATCCTGCATCTGAGCAAACAGCAGCCACGCTCCCTGTGCTACAAAGGCAGCCAGCACATGCTCAGTCTGGAGAGCGGGGACTGGGAGAGCATTGCCCACAAGGTCCAAGGAGCTGATTCTTCCTCCACAAGCAGCCCCTTCCCCACCAACACAGCAGCTTGTTCCAGATGGCCTGTGTATGTACATACACAGTCCCCGATATCCATGGAGCTGCAGCAAACCAGCTGTTCCTCACAGCTCGTGGTTTGTTCCCAGTCTTACTGATGTGTCACTTCACTTGTAACTGAGCTCCTCAAGAACTGCAAAGCCCCTTCCTACAGCTCAGGGTAAAAACACCTCGTTTGCAGCTTTACCCACACTCACAGTGGAAGAGAAACAGCCTCAAGCATGTGGGTCCAGCTGATAGTCGTGCAGTTAAATGTTATGGAAAATTTTCCCTGTTATAGGGTGAATCTAAGATGCCTTGTTTATAACTTACACTGTTAAACTTCCACAACTTTATACAAATTCTTAATGGCGTTAAAAACACTGTATAAAATCACCTTAAGGCACGAAGAGTTAAACAGAAGTGCAGCCCACTGGAAATCTCAAAGCAGCCAATTCAAGAGAAGCTGGCCTTGTAATAAGTATGTATTCCATGTATACATGTTAAGCTTCACTGACCTACATTAAAAACAATACATGTAGGACCAAATGTATACTGCTCAGCACCTACTCTTTTCCATTAGTACCAGTCTCAATCTGAGACGTGATCTGTGGTTACAAAGAGGAAGTGAAATGGGTATACATCCCTCAGTTTGCTGTGGCAAGCAGGAGTTGTTAAACATTTATGTGTGCAACACCGGCAACATTGTTTTGTAAGGGTAGGATGTGAACATGCTTCAACCTCACTGCTCTGCTCAACTTGATAGAGTAAGGAAGTATGGACAGAGGGGAAAAAAAAGTCAAAATGGCAATGATGGAAGATGTAATCTTGCACAGAAGAATTTAATGAATCAACGTCCCCTCACCCAAGCAAATTGTCTTGGGCAAATGACTGGAGAGTAAAAGAAAGATGCCCATGAAGGTACTGTCCTGCCTAACAAGGCTGAAACAGATCCGCATTGTAGGTAGGGGTGAGCTCCTGCCTGTGTCCAGAAACACCCAGATAACACGGAAATGCTGTTGGCTCAAAGATTCTCCTGCTGACTGCCAGCCAGAGCTGTCCAGCAACTGACTCCTTTCTCCAGAGCATGAAAGGCATCTCTGCATTACAATATAAAACACATCCAAACTCGATTCTGAACACTACTGGCTGTTTTCTTATATGAACATCTTCGAGGAACGAGAAGCTGCTCTACCTACATGAATACTCAATATGTAATTCCACAGGGGAAGCAGCCTGATAGAACAGTTTAATTTAGGTGCAATTTCCTTGATGTGGCTGGAATAAGGGCAAACCAACCTCTGGCAGTGAAGCCAATGTTACTTATGTGTAACAGCCTTATTGAAAATACTCATTGTCCCACTGCTTTTGGTTCAGCTTTCTTCTGTTGTAGTGCTTTTCCCTTGCCTTTTCAGCCATGCTGATCAGGTCACCCCAGTACTGCTGGTCTTACTAATAAGCCATTTAACTTTCATGTGAAGGAGGAACTGTAACATAAGCACAGAGCCCTGAACTCCTGCTTGCTAAATGGAGTAAGAACATTTGATACATTTGAAACTGGGAAAGTGTGTACCAACATGGAAAAAAAGGGAAAAACTAGCTTAAGAGTTTCTATTCAATGTTTTACAGCAAGAAAACTTTTGTCAGAGTTTATTATAAAGGAACAGCATAAGGAAACCAAATAAATAGTCGAATAGTTAACAGTATGCAATATAATAGTACTAAACTTCAATTACATAAAAATTAAACTTTGGGACAGCATCAATATGAAAGACTTCTTAGAAAACTAGGACTCAGTCTAAGATCCTCAGATCTGTACATTGCAAAAACCACTCAGTTTTGATGCCCAGTTGGTGCCAGCTTTGTCCTCTGAGGGACTGCGTCCATTGAGAACTATGACCCATCCATACTGCTCCCTAATCCCACTCTGCCTGGCCACATAACATGCTGTTTTTCCAAGTGTCTAAGGGAGAGCGATCAGGAAGCTGGAGGCATGAGCTGTGCTTCATTGTTTCAGAAGAAGCTGTATCTTCTTCCTCATCTGACAGTTATATGGAGCAAGGTAATGCAATTTAGCCTAAGGATGCTCCTTTCTTCCTTAAAGCAGCAGTTAGAGGAGCAGAAAGAAGGCAGAAATGACCTCATGATCCCAGTAAAACCCCAGCTGGTTCTGGGGGAGGTGGAATCCAAGGCTGATTAGCTGGACAAACTGTCTAACCTAACATGGTAAAGTCAGTGGAGAGAACTTCAGTAACTTCAGAGGAGCTACATCAGACTGTCATTTTTCCTCTCATCAGTGCTGTGCAGCCACACTGAGCTGGATTCTATTCGCACATCTCACCCAACACAGGAGGCAAAGGGAACAATCTCTGCTGGCTTGCAAGTGACCGAAATAAACAAATACATCACCCTCAGGAGCAGGATTTTACTGTGCTCCCAAATCAGACATATCTCCAATACAGATTTCTTTACCAGTGGGGCATGTGCATCTCTGTCTAGAGAAGCTCAGCTCACTGTTCAGCTACACACCAAACCGGGTGATCAAATTCTTCTCTCGTACAGGTTTTAGATCAGCAGATAGTTCCACTGAAGTCAGGAGGCATTTGAGGAAAACCCAGCATTATATATTTGCATTAAATGCCAAAACATATCCTAAAATACTCCTATTGACATCTGTCATTGAAACACTTTCAGCATCCACTTCTCAAGAACACCAGAACAATTAACAAAAACTCTGTTACCAATCAGTAACAACAACAAAAAAACCCAGAAATAAAAATTAAAAACAAAAATAAGTTTATCATCTTTGTTAAATTCCTGTCAGCCACTTGAAATCTTGTTTATATGTTCCATGAAGATAAGCTTGGCACATTTTTTTGTTGTATGCCATTTATAAACACTTTCTTTTATCTAGAACATTTATTGCATATCAGAAATTCACTTGGCTAGAATACTTCTGTTTAGTAGAAAAAACTGCCTTCCAGTTATAGCTATGAAGCTCCACACAGTTCAGTAAATGAATTCTCCTGGTATTTCCTGCAGTAATGGTTCCTCAAATTTAAATCGTTTGGAAATGGCTTTCTGCTCAGTTACTTTTTCTTTTTCTGACTGCCTACATTGTCCCAGTGTATATGAAGCCACTACAATTAGTTCTTCTGTCACTATTGATTCTTCCTCCCCAGTTTTCTCAGCATCTACTGATTTTTCAGAGGCAGAATCTGCATCTTTCTGGATGGCATCACTGGTCTCCCCTTCTGTACTCTTATTCCAGGCCCTGCAAGTGGGATTATCACTTTGTTCTAACCATGGATGTTGAAGACATTCTTCAGCAGTTGCCCGGTCCCTGCAGAGGAAGGAAAGCATTAAAATAAATGTCCAAATGAATACAAAATCCAGTACCTTGCAGAAGAGATCCCCACAAAATACTTCAAGGATATGACTGTATTAAATAGAGATAGAATTGGAAATTAAAGAAAAACACTGACAGCTAGCTTTTACCAAAAAAGACCGCAGCAGTTCAAGTAGATGAGCTCCTAGCATTTAAAAGAAAAGAAATTCATAGACCCCTAAATATGAGTTTATATTTCCATGTTGCCAACCAACTTTCGAAGTTTATACAGATTTTCTTCTTATACATAGAAAAATTATCCAACCTTTACATTCTTCAAGTAGTCCCACAGACAAGCAGTAGGCCATTTCAATAGCTGACATGTCCCATGAAGTTCCACAGAAAACACCTGTTCTATTTGGGAACCTGGAATTTCCAGTTCGCTGCCCATTGAGAAAAGTGTACTAATGAACCAGGAAAGGCAAGGTTCCCTACCAACCCATCCAAAATTAAGGACTCAAAGCTGAGTTCTTTTAAAAGACTTCAGCAAAGTACCTGCAAGAAGAATGAGTGTACTGTTCACTGCTACGAGCAGTTTTCTGAAAGTAATTTGAGTTTTAATTACTAACACCTGGACATCATTTGGAATATACATGCATGGATGGAAATGGAGGAATTCTGTTTTCATGTACATCAAAAGTAAAAGCACAATGAAATCAAAGACCCCTTATACTTAAAAATGAAAACACTAGCACTTGCTACATTTAAAATTAAGTCAGTCTGACATAATAGCATATACAATTGTGTATTTTACTTACTCAGGTTTCTTAACCAGCAGAGTTTTGATGAAATCCACAGCAGACTCTGATACAAGGTCAAAGTCCTCTCCAGAGTAACTTACGTTCATCTGAGATATATTTAAGAATGTTTCTTGTTTATCATCCCCCAAGAAAGGCGATATCCCTGTTAGCATAACATATGCCAGTACTCCAATGCTCCTAAATTAAAAGTAAAAACCAGAAAAGCAGTTTTTTAGCTTGCCTTTTTTTTCTTAGAAGCAAACAAACAAAAAAATCCCCAAAGAACAACCCTTTTCAGTAAAATTATGATGACCATTAATTTGTTCAACTTACCACATATCAGTTGCTGTACTGATTGGGTCATAACTCAGAATTTCAGGAGCTATTCGGGGGGAAAAAATGGGTTTTGTCATATGCAGACATTATATTATAGTTAAAAAATGCAATAATGGTCACATGGTAAAATTTAAGATAAGCCATTTGAAGCATGACAGTCTTTTGAAACCAAGATATTTCTATTCCGGTTATTTAAGTGGTTTCTATCATTCATTGTTTTTAAGTATAAAAAAGTATTTTCCTTTTATTGTCATCTTCAGAAGCTAGGCCAGTCTCCTTCCCAGTTAAGGAATCTGTATACAAGTCTCTTGCAGACAAAACAGAAATATCCAACACTGCATATTCTAGCACTGTAACCCATAACTATGAAGATATACCACACGACTTAAAGATATTTTCAAGGCCTGGAGTGGTTTGGGCTTTTTTTTAAAAAATAGAAAACCTACACTGGCTAAAATATTGTATTCAGAGACTGAATATGCGAATTTAAACTTTTAATCAGAGTAATAGGTGTTATCACTGCTGGTAAGAATCATATAAAGTGTGTCTTCATCTTCAACAAAAGGACACAATCATAGTTCATTAGACTGGCAAGACTTGCCAGTTCTGCCTTTGACAGCAGTGCCAGGTCCAAGTAGTAACTTGATCTTGTGACACAGTAACTACACAGCCAGGCTGGCATGCTCCAAATTCTCTTTTCGCTCCCCAGAAGCCTGGACTATTCATCACTCCTATAGTAACAACTTACCTACATATTCTGGAGTTCCCATGATTTCTCTTAGTTCCTCACTGCTCTTCATTATTCTGGAAAGGCCAAAATCTACTATCTTAATCTCTCCCAGAGGAGACTTACTGGTTAGCAGAATATTTTGGGGCTGAAAAACAAGAGGAGGAGACTTTTGGGATCACCCAAAACTAATGTCTATGACTTCATATTGCATAATTATTTTAGACCGCAAGCAGCAACAGTGCCTCCCATAACAAGTATGATATCCTGGATCATTTATGTATTTCCCCCAAGGTGATTTTGCAGAGACATGTAGGCTAAAAGGAGTGGCAGGATTTTCACTTTAGAACTGAGAATCAAACCTTTGTTCGTTAGCTTAGAACACACTGGAATTACATGCCAGTATCTGTCATTTTACAACAGCATGTAAGTACCTCCACACTTGTACCTCTAGTCCTTTGTATCACCCCTTTAACACCTCTTCCCTCCTTGATTCTTGCAATAGATGGCATAAAATACCTTCCAGTGAAGGGTTTCCAAAAACACCCAATCATTTAAAAAACCCTGAACACACAAAACTATTTTGACTGCACCTGTTTAAAGGTCTGTTGCAACCAACCTGAATCCTGTTCAAAGTACAAACAACTGTATTACAGAACACTAACTGAAGAACAGTTTAAAAAAAATACAGCAGCCTGAAAAACAGGTTTTTAAGAGCATCACCTTTGGATAAACTTGTTTGCGCTGACGTCACTAGATTGTGGCTGTCTTCCTTCAAAGCACCTTTGTGGTCATTAAGAAGTTCCTTACTATTTTAAATGCTAGTTCAATTTAAAAATAAAAATCTAAAAACTAACTTTAGACAAGAGGTCGTAGATTTTTTGCAACTGAAGCATATAGTTGCCAAAAGAAAAGAAAAAGAAGGTTTGACCTTCCCTACCCCCAGGCCAGTGATCACACTGGGTTTTATCATTAACTTCTCCAAATGGTAGTGCTGACAATTGACACTGCATTCATGCTTCTAGTGAGCACAAGTTCCATGCAAGTGCAGAAATCTTTATTTGGAACCTGGATCATCAACCACACTTTTCAGGGTGGTCGAAAAGAGAGGAGGACAAAAGACTAAGAACAGCAAAGCAACCACTGACTGATAATCCAGCTGGAGTAACACCAACATTTATACTTCTCTAGCTGAGAGCTGCTGTGTCCTCCATCCCCAGAGTCACTCATGAAGACACGCTCTCACATGAACAGCCTTGCTTTTGAACACAGAAATAAACCTGGGCAAGAACATTTAAAAAATCTTGGGCCAGTTCTCCTCACTGCAAGACTTGAATATAGTCAAGTTTTTTGATTCCGTGGAATTAAACTGTGTTATTTGAAAATAACTCCATGATGTTATCAATCTATTTTCTGTTTGTAAACCTACATATTAAGAATAGCTCTTTTTAAATTTTCTTTACAAACTGGGATCTTTGTACTAGCTGTACAAAGGCTTTTGGAGCTGCACACTACCACATTCTTTATAGTTCAGATTTGCTGTTCTCTATTTGTATTAGGAAAGCAAACATCCAAAAAAGCTGACCGAGCCTCATTCATTAGCCTCTCAGATGTTCTTCCCAGTGAGAAACTTAGTTATGTTGTGAAGAGTCAAATTAAAAGCATGAGAAAAGTATTTGTTCTCTATATTTAAATGAGGAAAAGTTTTTAATGGAAAAGTTTTGTGAAACACTTCAGCCCTGTATTTTAATATTTTAGTACATAAAGCAGTTGCCACAAGTAGTTTTTATTGTCTTTTTTTAAAAAAAAGAAATCTTATTATGCAGAGCACACCTATGCAGAAAAATCCCTGTCTACAGTATGAATTGAGTCATAACTCTAAACCAATTCTTAATGAAATACTGCTCATTTTCTTATTTTAAGGATTCATTATGGAATTCATGTGAAGTGCCAGCCTAAAAACCAGCACGAAACCTAAAAGAAGCCATAGCTTCAAACTCACCATAGTTTTCAGCTTGACACCATTACTCTCAAACTTTCAGAAAAGTAAGATAATTTCCTCACATCTGTAACACTGTTTCTCTTTTGGTTTTACTCTGCTGGAATACATCCAGGTTTGCCTAGTGCTAGTCAGCCCACATAGGCAGGAGAGACGTTAGGCTGGAGGCTCTCCTGGTGGCCATTCTACAAACGGCCTTTCACTTTTACCCTCAAGAACTATCGAAATTGTTGATGAAAACCATCAAATGGCAACAGTTGAAAACCTCCCCCTCTACTGCAGCAAGGCTTAAAGGTTCCATTTAAATCCTCTTATTTCTTGTATCTTGAAGATACATTAAGAACTAAGGACACATAATAAAGGTCACATCTTTAAACTAATCAACGCCTCACCTTACCTAACTTCATTAATGTTGCAGGTTATCTAATTATATAATACTCAAAACCCCTCAGATCCCTAGAAGAAAAGACAGGAGTTATCCAAGAAGTAACAGTCAGAAACAGGAAAAACAGACTAGCTGAGATACCCCAGCTGCATCATGTCTAAAGATACTAAACTAGGCTGATTCTAAAAAAAGTAAAGGATCCCCATATCTTCTTCCTCAGTTCTCATGACTTCTTAAATTCTTTTCCATTCCCAACTACCTTAAGCTTTTACCAAACACCATTTCAAGGTTAAGTCAAACAGCAAATGAGAACACAAAGGAGACTTCCCTTACTCTGCAGCTTTTAAGCACCTTTAAGAGGAGATGAAAGACTCCTGACTACAATCTATGCACACCCTGCAAATTAAATAGCATCAACACAATACTGTCAAGTGATAATTAATTTGCACTTGGTAGCATTATATTTGCTCTTTATCCAAGTCAAAAGTGGACTATATAATTTTGCTATTAAAAACACAACATATTTCAACCATCTCTCAGTAGAACCAATAAATATGAGACTAACAATTACACACTGACAACCACTTGGGTTTAAATTGTTCTGCGTGTAGAATTTAACTTTTTTGAAGGTGCAACATAAGGAAAATTGGATAGACCTTTCCAAAGGAATTTGTAACAGACAAATGAAATGGAAATCTTCAGAGACACAAAGGTGCAACTAATAGCACAAAAAACCACATTCTAGCAAGAATTTGTAAAGTTTGCTATTGGCAAACACCTTGCATAACATACAGTAAACATCCAGAAGTCTTCCAAACGCCATCGCAAACAAAGTATTTAGTAAATTCCCCAGTGCTTTAAGCCACAAGGTAAAGCAGCATGAGACATGATACAACAGAAGATGAGGACAGGAGGTTAATAAACATGTGGCCAAAGCGAGCACCCAACTTTTTGAGTTCTGTCAAAAATGGCCCTTTTTTTAAAGTCTTGCAAGGCATGTGGATCAATTAATCTTTGCAAGTCATGGTTTTTAATTCTACCATTTCCATCATTTTATTTGCTGATACTCTGAAGACTTCCATAAACCTTATTTTGCAAAAGACTGATAGTTTTATATATCATGAAAATCATCACACTGCAAGTAGGGCTCCAATTAAGATCCACTTCTAAACACACATTGCACACTGCAGTAATGTATAAACATGTTAATTAATCTCAATCACTAGACAATTTGCTCTGCTAATGAACTTTCGTAAGGCAGCAAAACAATGCTGGATTTTTCAGTGAGAACTGCACAGGCTCCATGTTACAGCGTAAGCTTTCTGACCAGTTGGAAAGTTTTTAAGTAAGCTTTTTATCAATTTCTTTTCTGGACAAAAGCTGTAATCAACATCCCAAGTCTGCTTTTGCAAATAAATACTGAAGTCATATAAAACACAGCACATTGCCAGTTACAGATACCCAGCTGATGGTGCTAAGGAGCACCACAACTTTAATTACAAACATGTACAAATATATACTGTCCACAAAGGACATTTTAATTTTACATACTTTGCTTCAAGGAAATTCAATGGCCAACCATTGTAGGGACACTGAGTATCTTGTTTAAGCATCCTGGAACTTTGAGGAATTCTAACTGCTCTTTTTTAGTCTTTCTGAACACTTACTCTCACATCACTTGCTAAAAATTTTTCATTAACTATTTTAGTACAATTATTAATATTCTGTGTGTATGACTCAATCAAAATTTTAAAGAACTCCACATATAATTTGCATAAATGTTTGGAAAACCAGGTAGGTGACGTATTTGTGTGCAAATATGGCTCATCTGCTTTAGCTGATGAATGGTTCATGACGTGCTAAGTTATATATTAAGTACATACAGCCTGATACTGGAATCTACTGGTAGGTTTGTAATAGTGCCAAAATACAACTAAGTGTAAGTAAGGATCTCAGCAACAGAACAAACATGCAGCAGCTTACAATATACTTAGTAAATATGAGAATAGGACTTGTAAAAAGAATTTTAAAAAACATAATGCACGTTACTTTTTATACCGCCTTGCTTAGTAATAAACTAGTTCAACCTCATAATGAGATACACTTGCATCTTCCATGTGAGTGCATGGATGGGAGGTTAAGAAATTTAACTGGAGTTTGCTGCCAGTAGGAGAAGATAGTTTTCTGGATTCCTGTTACAACTCCCTTCTTGACCTTAAGATTTCATGTGATGGCAACTGTACTTTTTACTTGATTTGGGTCAAAACTATTTTTCAGTAAGAAAAAATATTTATTTCAGTAAATCATGATAATTCATATACCAATAGGGTGTCAGCCAACTGTTTGGCAGCAAATGACAGACATTTAAATTAGGTTTTAGGGGGAAAAAAAGGGAGAAAATTCTATAAATGTACTTAGCACATGAATTTACCAGTCCTGTTTGAACATTTCATTCTGAAACATTACACTTTATCCCACCAGTGTCACTACCACCCTTCTTCTTCATTAAAACTCAAGTCAATACAAAAAACCAAACCTGGTTTTCAATGGCATATAATACCCAGATATTTTTACTGCAATGTAGAAATGAATCAGGTCTTACCCAAAGCATTCATTTGCAATTTAAGGTCTGAGGCAAATTGACTTTTGAATTTATTACATTTCACTTAAACAAATGAAGTTTATATTTAACATAATCACAGACACCCCCCAAAAGGCTTGCAGAGCTGGTGGTTACTCTATCCCAAAAGTTTAATTTTATCATTCAAGGTACAATTAGGTAAAATTGTGTTAATTACAAATTGGCATTATTGTGACATATTACCAGCAAGAAAGTCAACAGATCAGAAATCAGTAAGAAAAATACAGCACCAATCTTACCTTTAAGTCAAGATGAACAACATTGTTTCTGTGCAAGAATGAAACTCCTTCTAATATCTGCTTCATAAGTCGTTTAACATCTTTTTCTTTGAAGGCCTCCTCTCTTTCAGCCACACACTGGTCAAAGATTTCACCTCCAGCAGCACTGTGGAACAGTAGGAATATTGTAAGTTCAAAGACTAAATTATAGCACCCATTTGGGCCTACTCTCACTTTTTTTTTTTTTAATAGGCAAGATCAGCAGGAGGTATAATCCAATTGTGATATTTTCAGTTATTAGATGTTTGGCAAGCTTTTACAGCCTTGGAAGTGTTTTCTGCAGTGTGGCAGCTTTGGAGAGAAGCAAAGATTTTAGTCATTTAGGTTAGAGAATATGAATGGAACAGAAATTTTGGGGACTACTTTTGAAACACTACTGACTTTGCTTTCAGATGAATGCCACATTTGTTTGAGGACATTGTTTTCATAGAAGATGTGCCTTTTGCCATTCTTATGAAAATATGTGGAAATTTGGCCAAGGCAAATCTTTGTAAACATAGAGCAAAGCAGCCCCACCTCCCATCCTCCTCAAAACACCTTGCACATGCTCAAAAGAATAAACGTAAAGTCTGCAATTTGAATTGTTTATGAAGTCCGTGATATACAGGGACGCATTACAGGTTTGTAAACTTCTTTCATCTAAAAATAGCTCTGAAAGTTTTAGCTCTCAGCTTGCTTCCCCTTTTCTTTATATATGTTTAAACAACAGAATAACAAAAAATATAAAAATAACTAGATATGAATGAATGTTTTTAAAGTACTCTGAAGCCACATGCAATACCAGCTCTGTATAGCAATGGCTCTAGAGAACTAAAATTGTTTTACAATACAACTCAGTAGGATCAAAAGTAAAATAAACTGAACAGAAGCTCCATCTTAAAACAAGAATGGACATAAGCATGTTAGAATGGGGCCACTTTGCATATGGATTGTTGAACTACTACTATGAAATCAGCACATACACCCTTTGTTCTATAATCACCCCTCAGGGAAAGGTGAAACCCTCAAGGACAGCATCCTCTCCAGTTACACCAAACTGTGACATGCAAAAATGACTTTGCACAAGCATTAATCTTTATTGATGCATACCCACCTACTCTGCCTTTGCTTGCTTTTTTCCAATGAATTGTATTGCCTATGCTATCCCGAAGACAGCCAGGCACATTCAACATGAATATAACAGCAAATGAGAGTTCTACAAAAATGGTGCATTTCAACTATGTACCTCCAGAAAAAGAACACTAAAATATATTCAAATTTTCATTTTGCCTATACTAACTCTGCTGCTGCAGTCCTAGTACTTTCAAAAGTCTCGTGGATTAAAAAAAAGTTTTTTGCTCTCCAAGGTATTCTCACTGCTATTATTTTAAATTTTCCCTGCAGACTGTCTTACCAAAAAAAAAAAAACATTTAAAAGAAGGTTAAATCTTAACCTTTTCTAAATAGTTTTACACTTCAGTTCTATATGCTGGCTAACTGGTACAGCAGTACAATTTGATGTACTAAACTAAGATTTTCTTTCAAAAAAACCTCTCTCTTCAATAATTACTTTTCTTCATTCTGTATCAAAAGATGATAGAGCTCAAGAATAAAACGAGTTTTTCAAAGGAATATTAATCCTTAAATTCCTTTTGAAAAAATTCACGCACCTGACAATATTGCTTTTTTCTTCAGTCTATTTTTATTTAATTCATGGAAATAGTAATATTTCAGATTTGAACAGGATTCAGATATTAATGACATTTTAAAAATGAACATCAGTTAGTGTATTCTAATATCCTAAACCAAGTTCCTTGAAAAAGCAACATCAACTGGATCTTCCAGACAGGAATAGAAAAACATCTACTGCAACCCATAAAGTAAACTTTCTGCTTTAAGAATGCCATAATATGTTACTTGAAGAGTGATTTAATTCCTTGTAGCAGTGAATTATAATGCACATACAGTGATAAGATCTATCACCAAAATTACTAACACAATGTGTTTTATAGCAATAACCCTGGGATTTTGCTGGTACAGTTCTGCCACTTCATAAAAGGAAAAAACACTTCTGTTATTTAATTCAGTGAAATCAGATTTATACCCAAAACGTGGGATCACACTTTACGTTTAATAGACCCCCCTGGAAAACCAGTGGAAGTTGAAGGTGGAGGGACCTCTTTGCTGTATGTCTACTTGGTAGGTATCTGCTCCAATTTGTTTATCAGTGTAACTTAATTAAAACTGAGGTAGGCACCAATGCTAAAATGTAAGCCCCCTAGAATTTTAATACTACACTTAAAGAACTCTGAATTATAGGTTTAAAAGTCAAGGCAATGAAAGTTGAAGCAATGTCCCATCCGTGAAATCAAGACACAGTGCTACCAACGTGAGAGTAGAAAACCCTTGATCCAGAAACTTTATTTTAAAAAAAAAGTACCTAAGTCCCTCTCTATACTTCTGAAGATGCCTGGGTTCATCAGCATTTTTAAGAGTGAGACATGCAAATACAGCCCTCACACATGCACACCCACTTCACGACTTACGAGACACTGCCATTCCCAGCTACCACAGACACTTGGTTTTACAAAATAGTTTCACATGGGAAGGTGAGTTCACATGCAATGTTTTGTTTTTTGGTCTTAACTTTCCTATTTGGGATGCTGATGGAACAACTCCTTCTAGACAACTCCTTCTGTCCAAAAATTACCACATTCAAACAAATAACCAGCAACCCTTTACAAGAACACACGGAAATTTGATATTGCAAGACCGTTTTGTGTATTGTTGCCGTGGAGTGAGCTTAATTGATTCCCTTAAGCAAAACAGTCAGGAAGCTGTGAGCCAAACCAGTCACAAGTGGTTGGGTGCACAATGTCAAAATGAACTCCAAAAAGACTCTCCTGCACACCTATGCCAAGTTTTGCCAAGCTCTTCAACAATACTTTCAACTCAGCTATTTCGTATTTTCCAGCGAGATTTCAGGGAAAAAAGAAATCTAACCATAGAAGGGATCAAAATACCTGCTAGGAAAATATCATAGGCGTGTCACTATTATGATTTCTGTATGTATGCAGACCAAGAGTTCTCTGGTGTTAATAATATTTAGCCATTTTTCATTAAACTGTAGTTTTTCTAATTGTCATTATGAAATAACTTAGCAAATGAGTGGACACCCCCACCCACCTAGTCAGAAAATGTTCTCAGGAGATAAAAGCAGAGAATTATCCTTAGGACAACAATGTTTTTAGGAAAACAAGCCATCCTAATCTGGAAAAAAAAATTGATAAGGACATATTTAATAGCAAAACATTTTGAATCCAGTGTTACTTAAAATGCATTATTTCTCTAGTACACCCTCCCTTAGCTAAGTGTGTGAAAAAAATGTGAGACAAGAAGTCTTTCCAAACTTGACAGCTATGGCAACCATAATTCTTTAGCTATTTTAATTTATTTATGAAAGTACTGCTGTGCTATTAATTTCTCTAGCTCCAAGTGAAATCCACCTGCTCTTCATCAATGAAAAGCATGCTAACACTTTATTACTACTTAGCAACATAAATGAGCTAAAAGTCATTTGGAAGTCTGAAGCATTAATCTTTGTTACAATTATGTTGACTTTAGATTAAATGGAGACTGCTTATCTTCCTTGAAACGTATCTTAACAATGAACTGTATGAGATTCAGCATCAAACTTCTTTCAAGTGCACTTACGAGATGCTAACACAGTCATTTAACTTATCATTAGATAAAGATTGGACAAACCTATTTCAGGGCACCTGAAGAAATGAACCATTCCCCCAGCTTTAATGGATCAGATATTAAGTTAGTGTTCTAAAGGACCTAGAAGTACGAATCACCAGAGTACAGGCATGTAGACCAATTCCTACTTGATTTCAATGCTGAGTTATATACAGTCTAATGGACAAGAATTTGCTTCCTGAATCTTCAACTCTGTCAAAAGTCTTTCTTGAAAGGGTTATCTTTGCAAGATAATGGAAAGTCATCTACTTTCTGTACATGCAGCTTACAGTACAAGCTGTTCACACCACAGTGGTTGTAATGCTACCAGCAAAGGTTCCTGCTCACTCTGCTGACAGCCGTAACTCTTTCTCTTGGCTAGGCACACCACTGGATAATAAGTACACTTACTGGTAATTTTTCCAGTGTAAGGCTACCATAACATACCAATGTCCCCAAAGCCTGAGAAAACTGTAAATCCATATCTGATGAGAGGACATGGGAAGAGAAGCATCCAAATGCATTTGAGTTGTAGCTATTGGTCTTAAAAGTTCTTGGTTCTCAGACAAATGCTTTTATTTTTTTGCCTTCACCTTTCCAATCAGGCAGCCCAAGAACTGAATGAAACACAAGCAAAGGTAACTAAGACCATTCGAGAAGTTTTCCCCTAAAACTTTTTAAAGACCTCTAGTCTTGATTTGAGACTGCTAACTAGAACAACTCCGCTTGCTACTCCAATAGACAAGATGCAAACATTGGAGCAACACAGTTTTTTGTGATTACAGTGGGTTTGCTTCCAGTTCTGTCTGTTGAATCCCATGCCAAGTGGATCATTTCCTGCCAGCAGACTCTTATTTTAACTAGTCACACCTCCAGTAAGTAGGACAATAAATCATGTCCAAGACTATATAAGTCCATTAATATTAATAGATATATAAGTCCATAACGTTATCCAGGTCCATATTGCTACAGGTGAAAAAACACTTAATCCAGCATATCAAATAAATACTAACTGTGTCTTCAAGATGATAAAGACAACTTCTTCTGTTTTTTTAAAGCAAGCATAACAAAAGTCTATTCTATTTACACAAGGCCCTGGCTCAGTTTGAGGCTCTTCACAACCTAATATTAATGACAAAGATTTTTGAAGTTGCACTCAGAGGTTTCTGTAACATCTGACCCACTAATGACCCACTAATATCATCTATCCCTCCCATGGATGTGTAAAAACATGGTGATGAACACTTATAAAAAACACCAGTTCTTAAGCATCAGCTGCTCTACTGCTTTTTCTTTCAAAAGGAATTGGAAGATGACAGGTAGGTTGCATACAGGTATCAAGCCCAAAAGTTACCAAATTTGCTTTTTTCTTTTTATATCTGATATGTCAAGTTTCCCAGACTGTATCTCTACCTTTTCCAGCAAAATTCCAGATTCTTTTCATTCATTCAATTTTCAGTGAAATACAGAAACATAACTAACCTACAGATTAATTCCAGGCTTTATCTGTTACCCCGTCAGCCTTACTTACCCCTTCAACTCTGACATACATACCCTGATTGAGGTCTTATGAAAACAAACCAGAGACTGTTGTGAGGATGGATGCAGACAGCCCCAATTTGCTTTGCTACAGCTGAAGCCAACACTCTAATGCCTCCTTGCTTCCCACTGCCCAGCACTTAATATTAACAGTGGCCAATTTTAAGTTCGTTTTCTGTCAAAAATTGATAGTGCTTGAAAGACAAGCCTCCGTGTAACATTAATATTTCTCTTCCTGAAGGCAAAACACTTCCTGAAGGCAAAACCCTCAGCCCTTATGACAGATTCCACAAGACAAGACACTTTAAAACCTTAGCAGATGAAGTTAGTGGCCAAGAATTAAGTATTTGTTTTACTTCTTCAGGAGATAAAGATCTGCCACAAAGACCATCAAACTTAATAGAAACTGAAAAGCCCTAGAGAAGCTTGCAGTCTAGGTATGTTCTTTAGTCCTCTGCATATGGAATGTCAGAAATTCACTAACATTCATACCTGTTTTGTTGCAACATGTCCCTGGAACACATTGACATTAAAGAAGCATCCAGACATACTTGCTGAAGTCAGGGAAAGACTGTTTTTGTAATTTACAATTCCAGCACATAGCTATTTATCTGAAACAAGGTATGACTGTTGGATGCATATAAACCCAATAATTTTGCTAATTACTGAACAGCCTAGCTAATACTTCAGATTAAAAGTTTTGCAACTATAAGAAAATTGGGTTCTAAAAGAAAACTAGGAATATTGCATCGAAATTATCACAAAACTCATTGCTCATTTAGATTTCACTGCTCATATTAAATCCTACGGGATCTAGAAACTGAAACTGTATTTTATTTTAAATCTCTGCTAGTGTTTAAAGCTGGTATTCATGAGTCTTCAGTAGCAGCAGTTAAAACCCCAGAAGCTCTGTCACACCTATGTATTATAAAAGATACTTGAATATTTCATACCTCATTACTTCACTAAGGGCACAATGAAGTTTAAAAAATGTATTATAGCAGGAATTTTGCCTTAGGAGGCACGGTCTTATTCAATTTCACCGAACTTTAAAGATACAGTTTCTTTTGACTTCTAAACAAGATGTGATTGGGACACAAGATTTCTCACCATTTCTTTTTGCTATCAAGAGAAGAGCTGCACAAACTAGATTTATCTTAGCAGACAAGTCAATTCTGAACTATTGAGCCTCACTGTTCCTCTCCTAATTATTTAAAATCCATAGAGCTTAACAAGAATATAGAGTTCAGTTGCAACAAGCATTTGGGTGCATCTTGGAAGCTAGCTAGATGCCTTAGTATCTAAAGTCATCGGTGTACAAGATGAACAGTCACAACAGCTGCAGGAATACCCATCGGGACAAACTCAAGTGGGGAAAACCACACAGACAAATGCAGAGTCAAGTGTCCTTTGAAAGCAACTATTCTAGGTCTCAATCCTCCTCCTTTCTTTCCCCAAAAAGATACTGTTTTAGCAAGCTTTCTGTTGTAGGGGGTTTTGATAGTTTCTTTCTAGCAATGATGTTGCTTTTAATACCTTTTTTATAACTGGTAAAAAACCACAACAGATTTCATCCCATCTTTGCCACTGTCAATGAAATAAACTTCAGTTCTTGAATAGATACTCATTGCTTCTTTCCTCTTTTACAAGTAGGGAGTGTACATTAAAGATGCTTTAACTACATAAATTATAGTTCAGCTTTGAAAGATAGTACATAATTAGAGAAATTTGTTATAATCTGAAGTAGTAATGAGACTGCACATAACTCTTGCAATCATCATTTTCTTAGCAATTCTTCTTGAAGTTAAGCAAGGGTAAGAGGCAACCAATAAAAACTTTTACATTATTCACATTGATACACAGTATTTTTACATTATTAGTTTTAAGCAAATACTGCAAATACTGCATAAAGTTATTCAGGAATTATTACTAATACTTACTATTCCAGGACTAAAATCATCTCTGTCGCAGTTTCATAAACTTCATGCAAGTTAATGACCCAAAGGTTGCATTGCGCCAGCTCAAGGACTGCAATTTCGTGGATTATTTCCATCCGACAGTCTTGGCCCTTTCTTCTTTTTCTCATGAATTTTGCTGCAAACTCTCTTTCAGTGTCTTTCTGGATACACTTCTTCACCACTGCAAATTTTCCCCTGAAATTAAATAATAATTAAATTTTACATTCCCTAGTGACAGCTTTAGCACTGTCTTTATAAATTAACATTTCAAGAAACTTGAACCAAATCACTATTAATGGGTGCAGTTAAAATTCAATCTGAATTTAGAAAGATGCCTTGCTGAGTGTTTGAAAGTTAGAAACACTCCAGCCCAGAATGTAAGTAACTTCCATTAAACATAAGGAATTAAAAAAAACCCCAATCAATTCAAACAACCCAGTTTTCAAAAACACAGAATAAACACGCTGTGCTAGTTCCCAAGATTACATTATCCTCAAAACTTTAATTAAAAAAGCTGGCAAAATCAAAATGTACAAATAAGTAATTTATGCTTTCTCTGATTATCTCACAGTAACCCAGTTATTGTTTTCTCAAATATCCCACCACATCCAAGGTAACAGCACTCTCATTGAATCCTGCTCCATTTGCCATGCAATATCCAGACTCTGCATTTTCCAAGATGGCACTTTGTATTTTCACCGTGGCATGTCTCAACTGATAACAGCCAGAGTTTTTTGATTAACAGTACTCAAAATCCCTTACTTACACAGTGAGACTAATAATAAGGAACACAGATAATTTAAATACAGTGAAGCAGCTTGACTAACATCAAGCTTCGTAGCACGATTTTTGCAGCAACGCCAAGGTGAATAGGAACACCGAGAGCAGAGAGAGCTGAGCACAGTGCTTAGCCCACATTAATGAGCGTCACCTCGGCAGAACACACACCTGATGATGCACCAGGCCAGCTCAAACCACACTGCAGCGCTTGCGTCACACCACTTCCCCCACAGCACTTTGGCAGAAGTGGCTGCTCTTAACTTCCCTGCAAGAGTCCCACACCACCTGCTCCACTCAGTTCCTTTCACACTGCTGATTTTTAGACTGAGAAGGTATTTTAATTAATACCTGTCACTAATGCAATGATGAATTCTCACACTTTGAAGCATAGTAATCTTACTTCAGCTCTTTCCATACAGGTATAATAATCATCAAAACTACCTTTTTTTTATTTATATGTAAACATTTTCTTATAAAGCTGCAGGAATAACTTGGAGATCTTTATTTTAGTTCCTTACTTACTGTAGGGTTGCTGAAACCAAAATAATAGTCCTCACCTATTTTGGAATACAATTGCAATGGCTTTTGCCTCTCCCATCTCCAAGCTGAAGTTCACAGAATTAACTACTTCAGTTTGTGTCAAAGTTTTCACTCTCCCAGCCTATTGGCAAAGACTGCTATCCATGTAATATAACTGCTAAACAAAGTTGTGGTCGGCTTGCTTTTAATGAGCATTTGTTTCAAAATCACACAGTCTAAATGAATCAAGTCAAGTAAGTACCCACAAAGTGGGTATTTGCTAGGCAATCTCAATAAAATAATTGGACTTGTAACCACTGATACAGCCACAGTTATTCCTCTAGGAATAATATTTTGCATAAGCACACATTATCTACAGCACAGTAGGTATTAAGAGTAGATCACAGCACAGTCCAGATGTCTGGTGAAGGTAGACAAACAGTAAGAATATGCTTTCAATGTCTTGAATCTAACTTTTTGGGAAAGAGTTCTCAATTACTAATATATACATGAAGACAAAACTATTGAGGTTTGTAAATGCATGAGGATAATTTTGTAGCACAGAATTCATGTACAATAGAAAGCTATGCATATATCAAAAGTATTAAGATACTTTTTCAAGTTTTTAGCACCAAAAACATTTCAAGAAAAAAATCAACTGGTGAGTAGGTTGTCAAAAAACAAAAAACAACATATAAAAATAAACTGAGATGCCCTTTAACAGCAAGTTATTTAAATACCTGATAGATACTAAGCCTTACATCAATAAATCTAGGTCCCTGCCTGGGTTCAGCCTTCTCTGTTTACCTTATAGAGTGTCTGAATGCACTGCGTACTTCCTCTTGAATGTTGCCTTAGTGCAGTCAAAAGGTTTTAATTCTAGCACCAGGAAGGACCTAGAGAAAGCGGCTTAGAAAAGTTTGAAATCTCTATAATACAGCTTTCAAGTACTGTGCTGTTTTGAATTACAAACAAAATCTATCTGGAAACAAGTTAATTAGCCTAATAAGTACCAAGGTTGCCGATTCACTGTGCATTAGTCACTATGGAAATAAAACAGTATTCACGGAGCTGCAAGAAACGGCAAGAGCCACCACCGTGTGTGGCCACGCATGTCCTGTTTAGCTGAGCTGGCCAGAAGCCTGAGAGGTGATGTAATTCAAAGGACAGGTTACACGGGAGTTCAGCTGGCTGACAAATACTAATTCTAAATTGTTTCAGACCAAGAATCCTGCCCAGATTCCTTATGGTTATGCCTGTAATTAGAGCTATTATAACTACTGCCTGTTAGAACCCATCTTTTCTGAATACAATCCCCAAAAAGATCAAACTTGACAAACCTGATGTTTATAACCAGTAGAACTAATTACTGTGCAGTGATCTAGATTCATGTCTGAGAAAATTTCAGAGCTAAGATACAAAGATAGCATCCACTATATGGTTAAGCCAAAAGACAATTTTTAAAGAATTTCTTTTTGATTGGAACAGAATAGTAGATAAATCAGATACAAACAAGCATTCTTACTAAGTTTACATTGCATCTTTGCTTTTCTAAAAATCCTGCTTTTCAGAACTTATTATAAAGAAATATATAAAATAGTGTTAGATCACATCATTGCTACTTTAGTGTATTGAGAAGAGCTAGCAGTGAGAACATCGCATGGAAGGAAGAATAATTTTGAGATAAAAACCTTAATGTGCATTTCCCAAGTTGAAAACAGACTACCAGACATCCAATCACAAATAAAAATGCTTTGGAGAGAGACAAGAATAGGAAACTGTAAGTGGTTCTCAGTCCTCACAAGAGTCTCATTCAAGAACTATGATTTAAGATAAATCATATCTGATTACAAGGAAGCTCAATGTCACCTTTTCAGATTGCCAAGAGAATTTGCACTGTTTCATTAGGCACACATTATAGCTCAAAGGAAAATTGTCAAATCACAAATCAAATGTCAAATCAGATAAGCAGGAACATTTATCTCACACCAATTAATTTTTGTTGTCCTAGGTTCAGAACAACAGAGAACTAACCTGACTAATTTATTTATAATATATAAAAATAAGGAAACAAAATATTTTAAAATAAATAACCTTATTTTTAAAGTGACCTATAAAACACTCTCACTGTAACAAATGCAGGAATAACTTCTTCCTGTGAGGATATTTACTTTTTATAAAGTTCAGAAAAACATTTTTCTGAGATCCACAATACTGTATGCAGTTTATTATGTAACTCATATCAAACATTTTTTCTGAAGTGTGGTTTTTTTCCCCCTTGACAATTTTGGATTTCCAAACAACAAAGTGCAGGGATTCAATTTCTGATGTTCGTGAATAATTTACTCACATAAATTTATTCTCAAATGGCAAAACCAACTACTTGCAACTCTTCATTTTCACCTCTTTTCCACTTTTGCTTAGTCCCACAGCTATTTCACCCCAGCTGTGCTACTGCAGAGAGCAGCTGAGGACAGCAGTGTGACGGCACAAAATAGTACAAGTGTCATGTACTGCTAAGACACACATTACTGAAAGCTACCTGAGAAATGAAAGTTCATGCCAGAGTTGTTCTTCTGGGGAAAAAAACTCAAAAACTAAGACATGCATTATCTGCTCATGAAACTACCGGCACATCACTAGTCAGGAACAAAGAATATTTCAGTCTCCTTGGATGATTACCATATTTCTTTTTCTTACCTTTGGGTGGAGAGTGAGCTTGTATGCTCTAACAAAAAACTGGGAATGAGAAGAAACAACTGAATTGCACAGGCCATATTTACATCCGTGCACACATTTCGCTAGAAGATAATTTATTTTGCATCAATCATTTAAGGTGACTGTTACCTTGCAGAAGAAAGACAGACCAGTCACTTACACCTTCCTCTAACCCAGCTCTAGAATCAAGAGTATTATTTTCTGTACACAAATGATGACTTCCAACATGTGCATAGCTTGTTTCACATAAAAAAAGGAGTGCAAAATTCCATCAACAAGCTGAAGAATTAATAGCCTAGTAACACTTTGTCTGCAATTAGGAGTTTTTTTCTTGAGGAAAATGAGCAAAGCAACTAAATATAATTATAGTAGACTCTTTAAGGAAGCTCTTGGTAATAAAAAATGTATTGTTCCCAATTTTACAGTAATTATGGCTTAAGCACAAATGGTAAGGGGAAGAGTTAAGCAATTGGTGTCTTGTCCTCTGCAAAGGTTACACTTCTTCAAACTAACCTAACTCAAACTAACACGGTCTGAAAGTATTTAAATCTCAGTGAGGTGATGAGAAGTGGCAGCCCTAAAACAATCATCAGAGGTAAGTTTGATTTCAAACCTCACGCAAGTGAAGATTTGTGTGAGAAAATCCTGATTTTGAGGACAGTAAAATTATTAAGGTTGTGAATATGGGACCAGAATTTAATATATTAAATAATTCAATTTAAAATCTTTTATTTCCATGTCATCCTAAGGAACTTGCAATAATTTCCTTTCCTAAGTGGCCATTATAATGAAGTTTTTTGATATTTTTCCCAAGTGAACCTGGCTTTCCCAACAGCTTTGTTTCTACAGACTTGCAAATGCCTGTTCAGCTACTGAACAAGGCAGCACCTTCTGAAGCACACCAGCTCTACATTCTGAAAGCAGTTTTTTCTCCTCTGAGCAGAACTAATGAGGCCTGACTTCCTATGGGTTTGCACCTAAGTCCCTCTGGTGACATTGTGATCAAGTTCTGCTAGGTTCATCCATGCCTTTCAGGACTGCTTCCCCCAGGACTCTTGCTCCCTAACGTGCCACCTGTGGCCAGAGGCCCCACACCTCTCTTCCCAGCATTACTAGAACAACAATGCCTTAACACTTTGCCATGTTTCCCTTTCTTCCCACCTCCTCCAAACGCAGGGACCGGAGAACAGAAAACAGAGGCTCCAAGTGCCCTGGAATGTTCAACATACGTGTGCTGACTGACAGAATGGGAGGCTAAAGACCACACAAACCTGCTGACCTCATGCAGCAGCCCTGATCTCAGCAAAGGTGATAAACTTGCTTCTTCCTCCCCGCTCTCAGTTTTAAACACAATCCATATGAATGTTGTTACTCTCAAACCTACCGAAAGTTCAGCTTTTAAACTGTTTCTCTAATTCTGAGAAATGGGATGGACAGAGTGTATAAACTTTTTTCCACCAAATCTTAATTCTTAGATTATGTTGTGTGCACAAGGACCGCTTTTCATTGGAGACAAAAACCTGCCATACCTGGGCGCTAATTTGTTCTTTGTAAAGATAAACTCCACCCGTAAATAAAGAATTACACAATTTACAAACATATAAAAGTGAAACAATTTGTGTTAATAAATTATCAATAAAATGACAGTTATAAGTGGCAGAGAGACTTTCCACCTACGTTTTGGCACAGAGCTGGCAAAAAATATTCTTTAATGGGAGTATTTTAGCTAAAGTATCCACTTCTTAAAAATCAAAATGTACAAACCCCATTGAAAATTGTTGAATAAAAAATCAAGCACATGCATTCAAATGTAGAGATTTCTATATTATATAAGAGAAGACAGTAAAAACACTTGTGAAGTTAAAGTGAGACAGTCTGAACTAAAAATATGTGCAACTGTTGCTCAAAACTAAGACAAAGATTTAGAACCGCCACTTAACTAATTTTAACTACAGGTGCAAAATCACAGCCTTCATGTGAAGGTCATCTTTTAATATAGTTCCGATAAAAAAATATTCCACACAAAAAGCTATGGTGAGATTTACTTGTTTAAACAGCAGACTAAGACTTGCAGCAGTACTTAATTCCTGTTCTTAGTGTAAAGCCAATCATCTCAGTTGTACTTTTTTGTTCCAGAAGGAACCTTCATCTATTCCACGTTCTGATTAGGCCAATGACTATCACCCAGCTCTGACAGAAATGCTCATTCCATGGAAGAACTGCAAAATATTTTCTGAAGTAATCGTAATCTGAACTTCAAATAAAAAAAAAACCCAAAACCAAAACAGCAGTGATACCAGGACACTCTGTGCTACACTACTCCTATGCCTTTTGGACTGTTTCTTAGAATTTAGGCTGATTTGTAGCCTGCATTTAGTTAGCTTCAGTTTCCAGGCCTTGGACATTGTGGTCACAACAAGCTAAAAAGAGCTTTCTCACTCCATGGGATGTTTCTCTCACCTGCTTTCCATGTGAATGCTTTGGACCACTATGTTTAAACAGGTATTATTCTACTGGTACATCAGAGCTACTAAGCGAGCATTAAGCTAACACCTAGGCAACCTAAATATTTGTTAGAGGTACTTACAGCAGCTACATTTGCGTTGAAACTCCTCCTCAGCTCCAAAGGGACCGGTTTTGCTGCTGTATAAACTGAGTTACACAGCTGGCATAACTTGCAATATCACATACATTGAGGAGGATATCTTTCCATATATCCCGTGGTATTCCATCTAATCTTTTTTATCGGAACACTCTTTGGATGAAGCACATATAATTCTAAGAATACTATCATTCTTCTAATAAGAAGTGGCAGAATTTCAGACAAAAATATTGGTTCAGTGGTGCTGAAATTCCACATTTGTAGTTCCCAAGATGCAAAAACCTTTTAATGAGACTTTTTACCCTAAACCTTGCTTTCTACCAGTCAGGTGTTGAAATTATACATGGACTGAGCCTTACATGTGGAATACTTCCAAACCGAAGATTTTAACCAGCTTTTTAACTCCTTGAAAAGTTTCACCATTAGATTATTCTCAAGCATATGCTATCCCAAATGACTCTAAAGTTGTTTTTCGGCATGTCACAGGTTAAAAAGTTCTAGGAAATAATAAATACTTCTTATTTTTTAAAAAAAGAGGCAGGTTTCCTTCGCCAGTGGAAATCTAGAGCAATACCCACTACTCTACACGGGCTCCCAGGGAACACCACAGCATCTTCCCAGCCAGATCCGCAAGGCTGGGGAGCCGAGGATGACTTCTTCAGCAGAAAAAGGGACAGACAGCTGCGGGGTACAGCTGCCTCCCAGCACCCTCTTCCAGCCGAGCCAATACCATGGGCACACCCTCGGAGCTGACCCAGCGCGGGCAGAGCCCACCGCTGGATGCCGCTGGAAAAGACTATTGAGGAAACAGGCCAACACGCAGGGACCCCCAAGGGTGGGACGCCACAACCCCCCGGCCCCGCTCCTTCCCCCGCCGTCCGGGGCAGCGGAGGCAGCGCTCACCTGCCGAGCTCCCGGCCGGGGCTGAGGCTGTACCGCTCCTGGAAGGGCTCCGTGCGGATGGGCGTACGGATCTCCGCCAGGAGCCCGCCCCGCCGCCGAGATCGCCCGGCCGCGGGCTGAGG